>CM059188.1:55371267-55383943 GCA_030323885.1 Branchipolynoe longqiensis | reverse complement strand
ATGTAATTCTGTTAAATATGATAGCATTGAATAGATTTGGGCCTAATTGGTACCTAACACTGCCCGTAAACCTGGTATCAGGGTATGGGCTGGTGTTAGAATATTGAACCTTAAACTCACAGTGTTTCCCTAAAACTGCTCCATACATACCGACTTTTTGCTGCTAAACTGGATATCCTGCCCAAAACACGTTTTGGCTCACTAACACCGCGTCATGCATACGGCCCCCTGGTCTGTCAACATTGACCGGACCCGGGGCGCTACCACCAACACAGTAGCGGGTCTCCGCCCCGCATAAACCACCACTTACCAGAATTCTTTTTATTAAAAAGAGAGCGAGCTCAGAGAAAGCGAGGGAGAGAGAAAGAGAGAAACGGAAAGGGGGGAGGGAGAGAAAGGAGTGATAATAGAGATAGAGAGATAGAGAAAGAGCTTGCACTAGTTATTTATAGTTAATAAAATGTCCATTTTGCGAATAATCTTTATAGGCCTGAACTGCAGAGAAATATATATTTTTTATTATTATATTGTTTAAACATTTTAATAGACTTTTTTACATTCCTTAATTAAACAGAGATAATTTGTATTATGGAAAAATGTTTCTTCGTCATTCTAGTGTTCTTGCCCTATCTTAGCCATGCTAAGCACCAGTCAAGGTCGCGACAGTTAGGATTGCAAATTGTTGTATTAAATTTATATATTTATTGCGTAATTTAATATGTCAAATTGCAACCACTGGCAACAGCATGAAAGAATAGAAACTAAGAAGCCAGTGTAAAGGTGTGGAGTGTTGATAATGTGGTGGCGTGGGAGTTGAACCCAGCAAATGCATCAGCGACATATTAAGTAGCTGCAGCATTTGGTTTATTGCCCACGCACTGATCATTTATTGATGCGCAGTTGGTGTGTTAAGGCCCTGTCACATTGTCCATGTTGCCGGAAACATGCATAATTCAAAATCCCTGACGACGGGCTTGATATGATAAGTAACATAGATACCGTTCGGTACATGCGTTGCTATGGACCGAGTTGACTTCCGGTATTGAATGCAAGCACAGTTCAGTTCTTACCTGGCCACTGTCGTTGACAGAGTGATACTGCTTGAGCAGAATTTTATAGTGGTGCTGGTAAAATAGTGAATATGCCGAAATCATCAAAGATACGAAGTGCAGTAGGAAAGTACTCTAAGGAATTACTGCGTTCAATGGAGTCGTCAGAACACGGATCGGACGATGACATAGTTCGATGTGATGTGCCAGTAGGTCACTGTGTCAGTTCGCAGAAGTTGGAAGTGGCGGATTTGACTACTGTATCACCAATGCCATCAACTTCAAAGGACGTGTCCGGATTTCCCTCATTGGATAATATAGCTAAACTGCTGGATATAAAGTTGCGTGAGGCGCAGGAACCGTTATTGGAGAGAATTACCAATTTGGAAAATTCTGGACGAAGAAGTTATCGGAATGTGGGTCACCAGGACGATCCGTCTGGTTCAAATGGTGACGTCATGGCTGCATCTTTGTCAACGGTTATGCGCATAACAGATGAGGAAGCAATTCGTCCAAATGGATCGTGTAATCGAGTCGGTCTCGGTTATCCAGCTAAAGGTAAAGTGTGCAATTCTTGTTCCGGTCGTGCATGTAAACGAGCATCTTCTGACATCGAAGGCGAATCAGATAGTGATGATTCAGTAATGAAAGAATTGATACGTTTGGCTGGAAAAAAGGCCAGAAAATCTAAAACATTTAAATTATTGCCGCATAAATATGTAATTCGTCAAGAAAAGAAAGGGAAGGTGCAGTTAGGAGAATCCACATGGTTTGAATACTTGGCTGCTATTCGTCGCATGGTTAGAAGAGGTGATGTCCCTGATGCATGGGTGAAACATTTGGATGACCATGTTGATAGCATTTTGGAGATGGCACAAAACTATTCGTGGTGTACATGTCTCGCGTATAGTGAACATTTTTTCAATATGATAGCAGATAAGCGGTTGGCTAATGGTTGGGAAGATAAAGGTAGGATCATTGAAATAAGGAGGGACGTGTGTGGTCTGGGTAAAAGAATAGAACATTCATCTCATAATAGTTGGTCCGGTTCAGTAGAGTACAAGAAGGGTGTTGATGCACGTCCGTGTATCATTTGGAACCGTGGCGGAGATTGTGGTAATGCTGGTGACCATGGAGATGGAATCAACAAGTATGCGCATGTTTGTTCGTATTGCGCGTTCAAGCTTAGGAAGAAGCATTCACATAAGGAATCGGAGTGCAAGACAAAGCAGTATTCTAAGGAGGTGAACACTAATGACACGACTGCTCGTACGACAAATTTTTAATTAGCAGTTGGCCGGAAACTGCTGCGGACGGGGAGATAGGTAGAGAGGTAGCCGGTGGAGAGGTATCGGGATCGAATGCTACTTCTTCAGATGGCGCCACAAGTCGTTCCGAGTCAAGTAACCCAGTCGGTCATGGTGAAACTAAGGTCGGTGCGGTTGCTTTGTTGATGACATGTCAGCCTGGTAATTTGTCGGTTTCTTCTTCCATTTCTTGTTCCCCAGTACGCTATCATAGTAAACAAAACAGTTGTCATAATAGTAATGATTCTGCGAGGTTAGACAAATCAAGTAGCATCATTCAATGTCCCATTGCTAAAAATGTTGATGAGATGTCGGGCATTTTGTCAGAAGGTTTAAGTAGGCCGGCTGGTGTTTTCTTTGGGAACTGCAGGTTTCATAAATATCCAGGGAGGGGCGCCACCAGTCATTTTAATGGATTTCATAGTGGATCATCTGATTTATTTGATGATTACCAAAAATTTTCACCTAATTCTGACTATAAATACTTTAATCCGGGCAAACGTAAGTTGGTTAATAATAGTACTGGTTTGAGAAATGTACGGAGTTGTCGTGATAATGACTCAGAAGCGGTGTTACAGCGAACACCACTGTCCAGTGTTTCAAATCTGACTGGGTTCGTTCAACGCAGTTGCCATGACGACAGACAAACAGTTCTCAGTTTTCCCGGCTCATGTCTAAAGACGACAAAACTGTCAACATTGAATGATGAGCAATCATGTATGGACAGATTCGGATATTGCCTCACGGCACGTACGAATATTGCTCAGTTGTGTCAGGGTGATGATCGCCGTTATGAACACTCTGTTGTTAGTCCGGTCACTAGCAACGTTGAATCTTCTTCTTGCACTGTTACTCAACCTTCAAAAGTTAATTTGCCAGATACTTTATTGAATGTTGGTCATGTTTCGGTTGGTATATTGAAGGTTGAGAAAGGGTGCTCCTCTGTTAATATTTCGGACGAGGATGGTCCACATTGTGTTCCTGGAAACACTGATCCAGGCAATGCTGTTCTTGCCGGGAGTTCTATTGTGAACTCAAATTCTTGTAGGAATTTTAAGATGGGCAAGAGTCTTGGTCGGTTTTGCCCAGATGTTGCGTTAGTTAATAATGTTAGTGTTGAGCCTGAGTTTGTTGGTCCAGTATCTATTAGGCCGTCACTTGAAGTTGACTGTTGTACTGATTTTGTTGATACTTTTTGTGATGTTGCTATTTCAAGCGAGTTTAATGATGATACACAATGTTTCCACGATAAATCGCCACTGCAATGTAAAGAATATGTTTTAAATAATTGGCCAACATTTAATGACGATATTATTATGGCTTTGTCATATAAAAGTATATTTCAAAAAGTCAGGGACACAGGTTTACCTAATTATATAGCTGCTAAAATTCCTGTACCGTCGGGTTTAATTATTAAAAATTGGAAAGCATTATTGGTAAATTACGAAGATAAAGCCATTGTGCCATTTTTAGAATTTGGTTGGCCGGCAAATTTTACTGGGTCCTTTATCCCCACCCCAACATTATTGAATCACGCTCGTTCTAAGGAAGATTTATTTTGGATTAATAATTACGTTGAGACTGAATTACTTCATGGTGCATTGTTAGGTCCATTTAGTGACCCTCCGTTTTGCCCATGGGCACAAATAAGTCCTATTATGACCCGCCCCAAAAAGAATACTGATGAACGGAGAATTATTGTGGATTTGAGTTACCCACGGGGGCGGAGTGTTAATTCGGGTATTAATAAAGGTTTTTACCAGGGGGAACCTTATAAATATAACCTACCTACTATAATGTCTTTAGCGAAGCAGATCACTAAATTGGGTGAAGGGTGTTTTTTGTGGTCTATAGATTTGGCAAGGGCGTACAGACAGTTAAGAACTTGCCCCTTGAGTGTGCCTTTATTTGGGATTAGAGTAAATGAAAAGTATTATTTTGATATCGCACCTCCATTTGGATGTCGTACTTCCAGTATGGCATGTGCTCGGACAACAGCTGCGGTGGTTTACTTAATGAAGAAAATGGGATTTTTTACGTTATGTTTCTTGGACGATTTTGTAGGTGTTGAGAGTTCTTTGTTGAAGGCACAGGAGGCGTATCAATATGTCCTCAAATTGACTGCTTGTTTAGGTTTGAAATTATCTTTTAAAAAATGTGTTCCACCAACTCAAAAATTAGTGTGGTTAGGATATGAAGTAAACTCAAAAAATGTATTTATTCGTATCCCTGATGAGAAATTACTAGATGTTTTGTTGGAATGTAGAAAGTGGGTGGTTGGTCGGGAAGTTACACGAAAAAATGTTCAGAGACTGGTTGGGAGGTTACAATTTATTTCTAAATGTGTCATGTCTGCGAGAGTCTTTATGAATAGGATTTTGGAGTTTCTTAGGGGTACACCTTTTATTGGTAAAGTTAGCATGTCACAGGGTTTAGTACGGGATATAGCTTGGTTTTTGCGTTTTTCAGAAGGTCATAATAGACTGGTTCTGTTACAGCATCTACCTAGCAAAAAATGGATCATTGAATGTGATTCTTCGTTGCATGGTGGGGGAGCATTCAGTCCAACGCATTATTATTCTGAATTATATCCTGCAGAATTTTTTAGAAATAATTTTCACATTGCCCAATTGGAGGCGGTAAATTTGGTAGTAGCCCTTAAGACTCTATCTCCTCCTGATCCTCACAATTATCAAATTATCATTAATACTGATAATGCTGCTTCCCAACAGGTGTTATCTTCTGGTGCTGGCAAGGATCCGGTCTTGTGCGCCTGTGCTCACGAAATCTGGAGGTTCGCCGCCACATATACGTGCGTAGTACAGGTCGTACACAAGGCTGGGAAGGAGTTGGTGCTAGCAGATGCCCTAAGTAGGTTGTTTTTTGATAATAAGCTTCGATTAGTTGCTGATGATTTATGTCAGAAGAAATTATTGACTAAAATACATGGAGCATGTTGGCGGAGGCTAACATGTCTAATTTGCGAACGAGGCAAGAATGCCCTCTGTTTTCCTCGTTTCCTATTTTCACCTTTCACTGTCACTTGGTCCTGCGACCTCGCTCTGTTCACTTCGTTTCCCTCCACGTTGCACCTGACTGTGGCCGACAACAAACTAGTATAACTGTGGTTTCATGACAATATGTAGGTACCTCAATGATTCGTCCTAACAATTAGAATATTACTATGCTGCCCGGCGGGCTAGGATAATGGAACTATACGTTCACCCGCTTGCTGCTCAGTGCTGTCCCGGCGGGATAGGAAGCGCCGGGGCCGGCCGCCGCTGTCACACCGCTATCAGCCGGTTCGGTGACTCTCACTGTTCTCTTCGCTTCAGGAGGACGTGTGCGAGTGGTGGAGTAGTTTTATAGAAATACACCATATAGGGAAGTATGGTTATGGAATAATTTCACACAATTGTGTATTAATATCTGGAGATTATTTTCTATAACGTTGGTCTGTCATTAAGACGTATTAATGGAATTATTTGTTTAATACGATTCGGGTTCCCGTACGGAACGTTTGACGAAGCACCGCCATCATAACAGGAAGGGGCGTCAACCGCCGCCGCTGTCACAAAACTGTTTCTACTATATTTTATTTTCTATTCGCATCTCGATAATTGATTTTAACAGTAGCAGTGAGTATTCACTAATATTAGAGTTATGAACCATTGCAACATTCTTTATTAGCGGCGGGCTAGAATAATGGAACTACGCGTTTTACCCGTTTGCTGCTCAGTATTTCGCTTCTGTACTCCGCCGACTAGGAAGTGCCGGGGCCGGCCGCCGCTGTCACACCGCGTTCGGCCGAGTAGGGCACTTGGGTTTCATATGAGTGAAATTTGTGAATGACTGAGATTAGGTATATACTGGTTTTGTTCACGGCTCTCCCTGTGGGCTAGGATAATGTAATTATACGTTCACATGTTGCTGCTTAGTGTTGTACTGGCGATAGGATATTAAGCAGTTGTTAGTACACGGTGTGTCACGAGACAGAAAGGGGGCGTCAACGCTGCCGGTGTCACAAGAGTGCTTCTACTGCATATTATTCTTTTTCTCACCCCGATAATTAACTGTTTTTAATATTGGCAGTGAGTATTCACTAATATTGGAATTATGAAGCTTGAAACATTCTTTATTTTGCTGCTCAGTCCGTCCCGGCGGGCTAGGATAATGTAAACTACATGTTCAACTGATTGCTGCTCTGTTGTTCCAGTGCTAGTATATTCTAAGCTACATGTTCACCCGCTTGCTGCTCAGTGCTGTCCCGGAGTTTATGTTATTAACGGTTGCTTGCTTGTGCTTATCATACTGACAGTGAAGTTTCTGGCCGATTCCAACAGTTAATACCAGTTGGTAGCATCAGTAGGTCTATTTACTTATCAGTCAAGCACCACCAGCAACTAAATAAACACATCTGTGCAACTGCCCGTGTATAACTGTTTCACAATAGAACACTTTCATTCCCCAACGATGCTGATTAATCGAATATGTTATACCTTTTTTATCGAGTGATAGGAACCTGCATCTGATGGAGCTCCAGATGGTATTCTACACGTTCACCCGACTCGATTCACCCAGCTGCTCAACCGATTGGATCCGCCTAGGCCTGTAATGGTTAATACCAGGCCGTAGTACAGGCCGGTAGTTCCTAATGGCAAATACTATACTGTTGCTCCCGCTGCACTGTTCAGTTTTCCACGGAACACGGTGTTTGCCCATTGTCACTCTCGACATATGATTTATTATCCTCATTTTCTGTCCTCGGTGCTTCGTTCTACTGGCGCAGTGCTAAACTATGTTAGTTCTGTGAAGATCTGGTTAAGGTCATTTAACGGTAACAGTGATATGTTTAAGCCATAATTGACGATAATGAAGAAAGCTATTGCTAAGTCCTCTGATCTTGAAGTCCACAAAGTTAGGAGATAACTGCTGCACTGAAAAATGTAATACGATCATTGATGTTTTCTCCAGTCCCTCCGCTAGCAGAAATTGCTGCCATACTAATTGCATACCCATGTAGTCTTTAACTGACTGTAATGCTTATATGTTATCTGTTGAAGCTATACAACCTGATGATACTGCTTCATGCCTCCATCCGGTGATCCGTTGACGGTTAAGTCATTGACTGCCACGCTAAGGAAGGCTGCCTCGCTTCAGCTCTGGTGCTCCAATCTAACTCTTCATAGTCTGCGTTCAGTAGCTGCTCATGCATGTCATCGTGCTGGCATCTCAAACTCCGACCTGTTCCAAGCTCGCAAGTGGAACAGAAACAGTGAGACAGTAAAGTGGTTTGGAAAGTTTGCTAGCACTTTCAATTCAAAGCTGCTACTCCCGTCTGTGCCTAGGATTTCCTGGGTGATTGAATGTGATGCAATTTTGTCAGCGGGGGGAGGTTTTCTCTTCTGAAGCGTCTGTGCAGCGCAGTTTACTGATAAGGTTTTGGAATTAGGTCTATCGATTGCGCAACTTGAGGCACTGAATCTAGTACACGCTGTGGTGGCTCTCATGCCTCCGTCCCTTCCAGCTATGTTATTACTGTAATTACCGTTAATCTAGCTTCGCAGCAGGTCCTATCATCAGGTAAAGGCAAAGATACTATATTATCTGCATGTGCGAGGCAGCTGTGGTTACTTGCAGCCAGCTTCCTCTATCTATCAAGCCACTCTAGGTTCACTAACTGCCAGCTTTTACAGCACCCGTATAAGGGTTCATTCATGATACCAAACTCTTGGAGGATCTGGAATGGTTCCAGAAGTTAGTGGTAGAGATAATTTTCTCTCTGATTGTACTCCTCAGATCTTAATTGCAGCGAGATATAATCATGATCAGATTAACCATAAGTAATCCGATGCTCCAAGTAGCTCATTTAGCGATAAAGCCTGTAAGATAGAGCATTAACGTTATGTCATTCAGTTAATCTCGAGCCATCAGTTCTGTTTCCTGTCGCTGATAGACTCTGCCTGGAACTCTAGTGCATGACGTTTTAGCTCTCTTTCCCTGATCCTCCTATTCTTAAGCACGTGAATGCGCTAATCTCCCTTCCCAACAGGTCCTGTCATCAGGTAAAGGCAAGATATTTTCTGCACATGTGCGAGGCAGCTATGTTTACTTGCACTCCATAATTTGAAATTGAGATTATTCACAAGCTAGGGAAAGAATTAGTGCTGGCAGATGCGCTAAGTCGTTCCTATGACTCACCTGTGCTAAAAGTGAAAGCGAATCTGATGTGCAAGAAAATCAACGTGTCGGAAGTGAAACTGAACCTAGATTTGACGAGTCTTGAGTTCGATCGGTAAACACTCTGTCCTGGAAGATAGTACTGTTTTGCTCCTATCTTCCAGGTTACAAGATGACGTATCATGATAGACTGATGAACGTGTACAAAGCTGGTCTGGCTCCCCGCACCTGCCAAAACAAGTCTGTTCATCGGAATCGGTATCTACAGTTCTGTACGAAACATGGTGTTTGCATATTGTCACCCTCGACATATGATTTATTATCCTCATGTTTCTGTCCTTTCGTTCTCCTGACCAGTATTAAACTATTTTAGCTCTGTGAAAATCAGTTTAACTTCATTTGACGGTATCAGTGATATGTTTAAGCCACATGAATTGACGATAATGAAGGAAGCTATTACTAAGTTCCCTGATAATGAAGTCCATAAGCTGAGGAGATAACACCTGCTGCACTGATAAATGTAATACGATTTCTCAGATCCACTAAAACTCGAGCTGCTACACTACCACCTCTAGTTTTCCGCCTTCCAAACATTCCTGATTCACCCTATTGTCCTGTAACTGCCTGGAATGCTTAGATGTTATCTGTTAAAGCTATACAACCTGATGATCCTGTGTTCATGCTTCCCTCCGGTGATCCCTTGACTGTTAATTCATTAACTGCAACCCTCCACAAGTCTGCCTCGCTTCAGCTCCAGTGCCCCAGTGTAACGCTTCACAGTCTGCGATGAGGAGCTGCTCAGGCATGTCATCGTGCTGGCATCTCGCACTCTGACCTGCTACAGGCTGGTATGTGGAAAGGAAGAGCTGTTCGATCCTGCTTGACCAGTCCTCCGGTAACTGAAGCTCCCTCAGCGCTCTCACTCTTATTGGGTGAGCGCTGACATCTCCTGCCTGTTCACCGATACTGCTTCCTGAATGATGCCTACCGCGAATGTTGAAACGATCCTCGATAACGATATGTAGGGTCTGAGTCACCCGCTTGATAGCCTGCTTGCCAGGTCCTGATATGTCTTCATTATTAAACTCTACAAAGGTTTCCTGACTCTGTTCTACTTTCCTTACTGTTCCTGTTTACTGTTTCTGTTGTGAGCCGAGTGAAGCGAATTGCGCATGTTGGCGGAGGCTAACATGTCTAATTTGCGAACGAGGCAAGAATGCCCTCTGTTTTCCTCGTTTCCTATTTTCACCTTTCACTGTCACTTGGTCCTGCGACCTCGCTCTGTTCACTTCGCTTCCCCACCCTCCCACCCTCTATCTCTGGGGGGTGAGCGCTGACATCTCCTGCCTGTTCACCGATACTGCTTCCTGAATGATGCCTACCGCGAATGTTGAAACGATCCTCGATAACGATATGTAGGGTCTGAGTCACCCGCTTGATAGCCTGCTTGCCAGGTCCTGATATGTCTTCATTATTAAACTCTACAAAGGTTTCCTGACTCTGTTCTACTTTTCTTACTGTTCCTGTTTACTGTTTCTGTTGTGAGCCGAGTGAAGCGAATTTTTCATATGATGAGCAGGTGTTGGACGTTGCCTTATAATTCTTCTCTGCATATTGATAATTTTGTTTTTTGCCTTTATCAACTTGCAGAGAATCAGCAGGAGTTAGTACATAGGATAAGTGTGTACTTCTCGGCAGGATTAGCAGAGGGGACGTGGAGAAATAAAAGGGTACAATTTAGGGAGTATCTAATGTTTTGCAATAATATTGGTGACTATCCTAAGAAACCCAAAATGAAGACGGTAATGTTATATGCTTTATTTTTAAATGATAAACTAAAGACAGAGGGAGCTGTTAAGAATTATATTAGTGGAGCGAGGACTTGGATAAGATTGATGAGAGGGAATACTGATTCATTTGATTGTTATGCTATGACTGTAATTAAAGCCGGAATTTGTAAATTAAAGAGTAATACTGTAAATAGAGCATATCCTTTAAAGGTTAAACATATTAAAATGATAATTATAAAATTTAACAAAATTAAAGATGATGGTCTTGTGTTGATTGTTGCATTATTAATAGGTTATCTTTGTTTATTAAGACAGTCCAATTTATTTTATTCCGAGGTAACGGGTGATGGCGGTCACATGCTGCTCAGTGAGGACATCAAGGCACACAAATCACATCTAACAGTAACAGTTAGAAGCACTAAAACCACGCACAGACCAGAGGATGTGTACAATATTGAGCTACCACAAGGGGCAAATCCAAACTTCTGTCCACTGCGCGCTTGGTACAAGTACATACATCTGACTCCTGTACAGAAGGGCAACCCGGCATTCATGCTGAACAATGGAGAACCGTTGACTGCAAAAGTGTTTAATAAGTGCATACAAGTTGCATTGAAAGCAAGTGGGTGTCAGTGGTGGCCACTGGTAACTTGCCACAGCCTTCGACGTGGAGGAGCGCAAGAGTATGCACGAGTCGGGATGCCAATAGACTGTATAAAGAATCTTGGGAGATGGAAATCCGATAGTGTGTTTAATTATGTAAATAAAAATTGTGTTGTGTAGGAATCATCATCTCCCCTGTTCCAAATTTGGCTGAGAGATGATGATCCCAGTGTGAAAGTTACTGATTGTGGCTGTGTGAAATAAAAGTGCAAATGTGAGTGAGTGTGCCAGATGTGAGAGCTGATAGTGTGACCGTGATCTGCCGCTGCTGTGTCATCTTGTCTTCTGTTTCCAAGTTTATTACAGGAATGAATGCAGATTACTCATAATTATATCATATAGTAGTATGATAGTACAATCACTTTTATAACCTGCATATAAGTAATGGCATTTTGAAAGAACAATTAACTCAAATATGACCTGCAAATAAGTAGTGAGTTATATTAGAAGCTGATCAGGTTGTATTATCTGATGAAATAGAATGGGTAATGCTTATATCTCAATTGTACTATTGAGAGAGAGCTGATATAATAATGTTCACAAAGGTGTAGGCAAAAGGCTGTGTAAAAATGTATTAAGCCTGTTTAATAAATTTATTAGCCCAAAAAACAATTATCTGTGTCTGGTTTTGAATTATGCCGTATTGCATCACTGTATGCCGACGTATGTGATTTTGGGCAAACACGTTGGTGTACGCTGGTGTATGCTGATGTACGCTGCTGTACGCTGATGTACGCTTGTGTATTCCGATGTACTCTGATGTATGCTGGTGTACACTGGTGTAGGCTGATGTACGCTGATGTACACTAGTGTATTCGGTTGTACTCTGATGTATGCTGGTGTGTGCTCGTGTATGCTGGTGTATGCTGATGTACGTTGATGTATGCTTGTGTATTCCGCTGTACTCTGGTGCATGCTGATGTACGCTTGTGTATTCCGATGTACTCTGATGTATGCTGGTGCACGCTGGTGTATGCTGATGTATGCTAGTGTATTCCATTGTACTCTGGTGTACGCTGGTGTATGCTGGTGTACGCTTGTGTATTCCTCTGTACTCTGATGTACGCTGGTGTACGATGGTGTATACTGATGTATGCTGATGTACGCTAGTGTATTCTTATGCATGCTGATGTATACTGATGTATGCTGGTCTATGGTGGTGTACGCTGGTGTATGCTGGTGTGTGCCAGTTTATGCTGGTGTATG
The DNA here is from genome assembly GCA_030323885.1 of Branchipolynoe longqiensis. Classification (NCBI taxonomy): domain Eukaryota; kingdom Metazoa; phylum Annelida; class Polychaeta; order Phyllodocida; family Polynoidae; genus Branchipolynoe; species Branchipolynoe longqiensis. The sequence continues at coordinate 55,371,748 of CM059188.1, read as the reverse complement.
CCAGTTTATGCTGGTGTATGCTGAGACAAGTAATGGGCATGTTATGGGTACGTTTGGCATAAGTAGTATTCCTTAAAGCCAACTGTTGTAGGCTGAGATAAGTTATGGGTAAGTTTGCCATGAGTAGTATTTGTTAGCATGTTCAAAATTCCGCCGTATGACAGCGTATGTCGGCATAGCCTGACGCAATGCGGCATAGTGTAACAGGGCCTTAAGAGGGATCTTCGGGGGTGCGGGGGGGTGGGGGGGATGGGCAAGCCTCCACAAGTTGGGACAACTATTGAAGGGATCGGGTGGGATGGCTGACTGGGTAAGAGCGCTGCTTAGCTTCCTGTGCAGGAGGTCATGGATTCAAACCCAGACCAAGTCAATCCAATCACATACCAATTGATATGTGTCACTACCTGGTCTGGTGCCCGGTATTACTAGAATAGGACGATGACTGGTTGATTTGGTGTCAGGATAATGTGACTGAGTGTGA
>CM059188.1:55103767-55368767 GCA_030323885.1 Branchipolynoe longqiensis | reverse complement strand
AGGTTCTCTCACTCTCAGACGAGACAGGCAAGGTGCATGTATCGGTTGTTGCTCTACAGTGTACTGCATAGTGTGTGTTGTCCATTCATGTTCTATATTCTATATGATACGTTATATTTGATATATTTTTGATATATGATTATATGACATGATATATGGCATATCATATATTAGAGGGTCCGTCTCCCGTGTTGGTAGATCGTGGGATCGTGGGTTCGAACCCTTGTCGAGTCAAACCAATGACTTAAAAAGTTATACATGTTGCTTCCTAGCCTGCCGCTCGGCCTTATTAGGATAGGACAAGGACTGGTTAGCTCAGTGTCAGGATAATGTGACTGAGTGGGATATCAGGTAATGGTGCTGGCGGCCTGGTTGCCCAGTGGGGCAGCACTATAAATTCGCCATGAGTGCGCACTGTCATAAGTCGGTACCCATCCTGATATGACCTTTGATGTTGCTAGGACAACAACAAGCAAACAACAAACAAACAAACTGTATACTACTAATACTAATGTTCCATCATGCACCGCGAGCACCGCACCTGCCTAACAACTGCATCCTCATCACTTGGAGCATAAATCGACCTCCCCATAATAGGTGTTGAAACCATGGCTTCTGAGTAATCAAAATTACTCAATAATCAAAATAACTTACAGAACTATAACTTATTAGGAAACAACTAAGAAGAGGGTGGAAGGGTGGGGAAGCAAAGTCAAGAGGTAGAGCCGCAGTGGCAGAATGACAGGAAAGGGAGACGTGAAGAGCGAGGAAGACAGAAATAGAACCAGCCTCATTCACAAATTACCCATGTTAGCGTCTCCAATATGCTTAATCCTGCCAATTGTTCAGTGTCTAGTTATAGCAAAGCTAAACATCCAGTACTGCATAGTCCGTTGAAAGCTACAATTTTTCTCATCATAATACTAACCTACTTGATCCTACTTCTCGAATTTAGATACTGGTGCACTCATTAAACATTTATTGCAGTTTGGTGCTCCTGTGCTCAAATACTAGTAGCAGTAAGCAAGACCCATGTCCAGCATTTCCGGTTGCAGTCCAACAAATTAATTTGGCATGTTTTCATTTCAAATATCTCCAAAGTTAACCATTTAAAGTCAAAGTTACTTCAAACTAATGTAAAGTATATAATAATGATCACCCAAATATATTTATCTTTAAAATATGGCAGAAACTCAATCCATCAGATTAGGGAACTGTAAAGTTGCAAAATCCAATTAAATCAAAGGATTTTCAAAACTCAATCACTTGCCTACATTTGGTCGTATATATCCAACTTAGACACTTGTGTACTTATTAAGCATTTGTTGCTACATAATAGAACCCGTCACCACCACAAGTTTGTTTGTTGTTGTTTTATGTCCTAGCAACATCTAAGGTCATATCAGGATGGGTGCCAACTTGTGACAGTGTGCACTCATGGTGACTTTATAGTGCTGCCCCAGGCCGCCAGCACCATGACCTGATATCCCACTCAGTCACATTATCCTGACACTGAGCCAACCAGTCCTTGCCCTATCCTAGTAATGCCGAGCACCAGGCTAGGAAGTGACCAGTATCAATTTTTAAGTCATTGGTTTGACTCGACCGGGATTCGAACCTACGAATTCATAGGTTCGGATCTCCCGATTTCCCAAAACAGGAGACGGACGCTCTACTCATTCGGCCACCCCGTCTGGTCCACCACCACAAGTCATACCAGCTTATCCTTATTACGGCCAACATTTTGGTGTGCCTACACAATTTATTGTGCATTTTTACACTCCACATATCTCCAATGTGAGCCATTGTTAATCAAAGTTACATCACTCTAAAATAAAGTAGATTATAACAGTCAACCTAATACGTATATAGATATCTAAAAAGATATGCCCAACAACTCAAAACCATCGGATTATCCACTATATAGGAAGGTCCCCGTGAGTATGCAGTGTCAAAAGTTGGTACCCATCCTGGTATGACTTTAGATGTTACGAAGAAAAGCCTAAAAAAAACACCAAAAAACAAGCGATAACGTGGTAGCAAATGTGTGTTCTGGTTTGGAAACCCTAAAGTGCCTGTCACACTATGCCGGATTGAGCAACGGACAGAATTGTCTAGTTCGGTGGTATTCGGGCGTGATAAGTATCAAAATGTATTAAAATGTGTCAAAATGTTGCGATATCGGACATGAAACGGACATGAAACGGACATGAAATGGACATGATACGGACATGAACGGATAGGAAACGGGTGGTAAGCGGACTAAACAGACTTAAACCGGAAAAGAAACGTAGATGTCAATCCAGTGGCATCCGTTCCAAGTTTTGTTCATGTTCAAAACTTCTAACGGATCGGACCGGATAGCAACGGATATCAACGGATATGCAATGGACACAAATCGGACTTTGCCGGATATCAACGGACTTTGTTCGGTTTCTTTCCGTTTCCCCCAATCCGGTGATGTGTGTTAGGGCCTTTACATTCCAAATCTCTCATAAAAGGTATTCCAGTCAGATTATCGGTTTGTTTGCGGCATGCTTTAGAGCTAACACTTAAGAGGTATTTTCCCTCCTAAATGTTCGATTCTGGCAACAGCTCAGCTGCTAACAGCTCAGCTGCCGCGCCACATCCATGAACTAGATCTGAGACAAGCCGTGTTCAAGTGTTGTGGTACCACTGTGATGATAGAGACATCCCCACCACCCGCCTCACCAGACAGCTGTGCGATATCAGGAATCATATACCCCCTTATTACTGCTTAGAACGAGTCGAATTGGCGGTGGATTTTCAGAGTTGCCTCGTCCTAGCTGCTCATTAATATGCATGCTTCATGTTGTTATTTTTAGAAACATTATTTTATTTATCAACAAAGTTTTATTTAGTTTGGTGCCTCGTCCTAGCTGCTCATTAATATGCATGCTTCATGTTGTTATTTTTAGAAACATTATTTTATTTATCAACAAAGTTTATTTAGTTTGGAAAAGAATGCGTGACTAATTGCAGTAGGCAAATAAAATAATGTTTTCAAAAAGAAAAGAATGAAGTATGCATAGCAGTTAGTGGCAGGAAAAAAAATGCTTGCAAAAAGAAAAGAATGCAGTATGCATGGCAGTTAGTGGCAGGAAAATAATATAATGCTTACAAAAAGAAAAGAATGAAGTATGCATAGCAGTTAGTGGCAGGAAAATAAAATAATGCTTACAAAAAGAAAAGAATGAAGTGTGCATAGCAGTTAGTGGTAGGAAAATAAAATAATGCTTACAAAAAGAAAAGAATGAAGTATGCATATTAGTTAGTGGCAGGAAAATAAAATAATGCCTACAAAAAGAAAAGAATGAAGTATGCATAGCAGTTAGTGGCAGGAAAATAAAATAATGTTTACAAAAAGAAAAGAATGAAGTATGCATAGCAGTTAGTGGCAGGAAAATAAAATAATGCTTACAAAAAGAAAAGAATGCAGTATGCATAGCAGTTAGTGGCAGGAAAATAATGCTTACAAAAAGAAAAGAAAGAAGCATGCTTAATAAATAGTGATAGGCAAACCAAATAATGGACAAGTGGAGAACCATTGCATCCAACCCTCGACTAGAGGCCGGAACTATTGATTGATTGATTTATTATGTGCGATCGTTTTCTTTTTGTAAACATTATTTCATTTTCCTCATACTAATTATTATGTGTTCCTCATTGTTTTCTTTTTGTAAACATTATTTGGTTTGCCTATCACTGCAATGCAATGGTTCTCCACTTGTCCATTGCATCCAACCCTCGACTAGAGGACGGAACTATTGATTGATTGATTTATTATGTGCGATCGTTTTCTTTTTGTAAACATTATTTCATTTTCCTCATACTAATTATTATGTGTTCCTCGTTGTTTTCTTTTTGTAAACATTAAACATTATTTGGTTTGCCTATCACTAATTATTAAGCATGCTTCTTTCTTTTCTTTTGTAAGCATTATTTTATTTTCCTGCCACTAACTGCTATGCATACTTCATTCTTTTCTTTTTGTAAGCATTATTTTATTTTCCTGCCACTAACTGCCATGTATACTGCATTCTTTTCTTTTTGCAAGCATTTCTTTTCCTGCCATTAACTGCTATGCATACTTCATTCTTTTCTTTTTGTAAGCATTATTTTATTTTCCTGCCACTAACTGCTATGCATACTTCATTCTTTTCTTTTTGTAAGCATTATGTTATTTTCCTGCCACTAACTGCCATGCATACTGCATTCTTTTCTTTTTGCAAGCATTTTTTTTCCTGACACTAACTGCTATGCATACTTCATTCTTTTCTTTTTGTAAATATTATTTTATTTGCCTACTGCAATTAGTCACGCATTCTTTTCCAAACTAAATAAACTTTATCTCTCTTTAAAAAAATTTAATTTGTTTATTTAAAGGGTTTAGATACAGAACTACACAAACTAAAATACATGTCAGTTTATGTGTGTTTTACGTCCTTGCAACATATATGGTCATATAAGGGCGATAACCCACTTGTGACAATGCACACTCATTCCGACGTTATAGTGCTGCCCTACTGGGTGACTGTGCCAGTGGCACGATAACCAGATACCCCACTCAACCACACTAGCATAATACTGAGAAAACCAGTCCTTGCCCTCTTGTTAATAATGAGCGCCAGCCTATGTGGCTACAAATGTACATTATGTAAGGCATTGGTTTGAGTCCGCTGGGATTTGAACCTTGGACAGGAGGCAAGCGATCTTAACTATTCGGCCACCGCATCTGGTTTGCTATCCAGATGAACCTCAGCTGACTGCCCTGTGAGGCTAAGGTTCCTGAATTTGATCCTGCGGGGTTTACTGAAACAGAAATATAGTACCATTTGTGTGATTTAATTAATCCTAATCTAGAAATAGTCATCGTTTTTTTATGAATTACTTGATTGAAATTGATGCCAATGTCCATAATGTGCTTGATACACCAGGACAACCTGCCTCCTCCCCCTTCCCACTGCGTCTTGGACTCACCTTTGGGTGGATGGACTAGTCTATCTCTCCACCCACCTGATTGACCAGCGGGCTTTGTTATCCTCTCTGTCATTGGTTGCGCTCATCTCAATCTTCACTTCGTGAACCGGCGACCCGCACAAGCTTTAGCGCCCACTACCCGACTAGTTTTATTGTATTTCCTTCGTAGGCCTGCACCCCGCCACTACTGTATCGCGATGACTAAACCCGTGTTACCTGTATTTACTGTATGTGTCATTCATTGGCCAAATCAATATTAAGAGTACACACATCACATGCTCCTATCCCAGTTTCAAAAAACTGTTTTTTATTACCAATAGCAAACTTTCTCAGTAGTGTAATAACACCAATCGCAACCATTCATCTGTTGAATCTTTCTTTAAGGTTTATATTATATTCTAATATATTATATTATATAAGAGTGAAAAACTTCATTTCAGTACAATTCAATACAATTAACTATCACCGTCATGACCGTTATGACCTTAGATTTTGCTAGCACGTAAAGCACCAACAACAATTCACTATCAAATACTTATTATTCTCTGGCATCCCACTACTTCTCTATCCGCCCTCTACAGTTGCTCCAGGGGACCTGGCTACTTTTCTACTAGCACTGTTGGGAGCACCTCAGAGGTGACCTATAGCCTCATGACACTCCCCGTCCTGATATGACCTTAGATGTTGCCAGGACGTAACACTCCAACAATCACTCAATCACTCATGACACTGCCCAGTTAGGTCGCATTGCGCCTGCACGTCATGTCTGAAAATGGCGGCTGTGGGTTATGTTCTGAACTGAACTCTGTGGGCTGAACGCGCAATCACCATCTATAGCGAACCCTATCTCTCTGAATCTCCTCCACCTTCCGTCGGTCAATGCCATTTGTGTGTCTGTGTCCATAATGCATGGGAATAGCTGAGGTGTTGAAAAGCTCAAAGCCTAGGCCGCCCGTCAGCGAGAGAGTGAGTGAGTGTTTATAAGAGAGATTTCCCGTGTGGATGAACCAGTGAATGGTTGTGGGTGAGTCAGTGAGGGAGTGAGTGAGTTATTGTGTATAAGAGAGAGTGGTCGTGTGGGTGAAGCAGTGAATGGTTGTGGGTGGGTGAGTCAGTCAGTGGTTATGTGTATGTGAGCATCTGAGTTTACATGCACCAATAACCGCTTTATATTTCTGCCAGGCGGGGGTACCATACTGTGAACACCAGGGGATGATATCCCACTCAATTAGATTATCCTGACATTGAGGCCAACCAGTCTTTGCTCCATCATAGAAATGCCTATCACCAAGGAGAGTAAGGTGGGGAGGTTGGAGCTATAACGAAAATTGACTAATTGTGTTTGACTAGACCGGGAATAAAACCAAAAGCTCCCCATACATGAGGCCGATAGACATTGCATGTACCGCTAGACCATCCGGCTGACCAAGTGTAGGCCAATTCATATATGCGCATATGTTGTGATAAAATATGGACAGCTTGCTGCAGACATATCCCCTTTAGAGATTTTACGGTGGCAGTTTATTTGAACCGATTCAAGTCTAGGATATTTAACGTGGGTTGCCCCCCTCCCTTCTCCCCTCTCCCCTCTCCCCTCCCTCCTTTCGTGCCTTCATCCCCTCCACCTCCCCACTCTCTGCCCTCCCCCTCTCCTCTCTACTCCCCTCCCTCCCCTCCATCCACGTCCCCTCTCCTCCCCTCCCTGTTCACTCCTTCCCTCCCTCACCCCTCACCCCTCCACCCCCACTCGCTACCCTCCTGCCCCTCTCCGCCCTCTTCCTATCCCTATCCATCCTCTCCCACCACCGCCCCCTCATCCCCTCCCCTCGCCTCCTCCCCCCACCCTCCCTCCTCACACACGCTCCCATTCAAGAACATGCCCACCCGGATACAGACAAAATAGATTATCGGCCCATGATTCACCCAGATCGCCGGATAACACTGATGAGATGAGATGAGATGAGCTGAGAGAGGTCACAAGATCCCTTGAGAGTTCCGCAAAATGTGCCGATTTTTCAGCTGACACGCATACATAGATATATATATATATACATATAGATATATATAGTGACTTCTTTTGGGGGCGGCTATTGCAAACATACAAAATGAAGCAAACTCAGCGAAAAATATCAATATAATTAGACCAGGTTGGAAACGCCGATTCTCATCCGATTACAACCCTGGTCGTCGTCGTCAGTATAGTAATACCTCTCTTCAACGGACAATTCTGTACCCGGGCCATAGTGTCCTGACATAGCAAGTGTATTGTTATCGGACGGACAGTCAAATAAAACCAAGGTCGGTTTGTTCAATGAATATGTGTCCCTGCATAGCTAGTGTTCACCAATCACATGGCAGACGATAAAGGCGAGTACGAGTGTACTTGTATGTGTGACCACTTGGGGATATAAGGTGCTATAGACATCCTGACACAAATTAATAGCCTACCAAATCAATAATGGATGAGAAATGGAAATGGAAAGGGAATCGTAGGAACAATTTGCAGTGTCAATCTCTTCCTAGTTCAACAACTCTATGATAATACATTAACTCCACCATTGTCATGGTAACGTTCCTGAAAACCATAAGGCTAACTGAAGCAATGTTCAGTGAAACCTTTTTTTTTTTTAAATAGGCGTTGAATGCTGAGATAACACTTCAATCCATTGCCAAGTCTTAATCCCCCCTCAACAATGTTACAACGAAACGACGTTGAACTAAACATTAATAGGAGAGTTGGTGCATTGATAAACACTGCTCGCTGAACCCAGGACCTCCACAGCTTGTCTACAGTGCACCCTTAGACCGTAGTCACACTAGGCTTACCACCACTTGCAACAACAAAAAGCCACATCAGTCGGCAATCTGCTTGCGACCAAAGCAAAAAAAACGCAGGGGAAAGATTAGTAGGCAACTGGTCAAGTAAGACTGGTTGGTGATCGGTTGGTGATCGGTTGGTGATCAGTTGGTGGTTGGTTGGCAATCGGTTTGCATTGGGTTGGCGATTAGTTGGCGATTAGTTGGCAATTAGTTGGCAAGTGGTCGGGGACTGATGTGCGACTGGTTTGCCACTAATATGCGTTATATTGCAGATCATTTGTACGACCAATCGCCATCTTCTCTAAAACCAGGGAAGACAGGTCGTTGATCAATCGGCAACCAGTCAGCGATAACTTTGCGATGGTCCCCAACTGGTTGGAGATCAAAATGCCCCCCACTCACTGTACCATTAATCTGGGACCAGTCTGGGACTGATCACCGGCTGATCACCAACCTATGAAAGAGATTGGCGATCTCCTGACAATCACTTTGGTCGCAAGGAGGTTTTTGGTTCAACTCCTGCAACCTCTTTGTGACCATAATGGTCATCAGAAGGTTAGCAACCATTGAGGACCAAATAGAGACCTATTGCCGACCACTTGTGACCTGCTGCAACCACCCAGTTATTTTTGTTGTCACAAGTGGTCACAAAATGGTCGCAAGCCTAGTGTGAGTGAAGCAGTTTTTGCTTGGATTTAAAGTTGCATGGTCCGATGGCGTTTGAATTTTTGTCTTATTCTTTAGATAAATATATCAAATTGATCGTTATGAGCTACTAATCATTAGTCCGGAGGCGTTTTGATGAAAAATGACTAGTTTGGAAGCAATTTGAGCTGAAAGAACCCAAAATAATTTCGACAAGCTTGCCAAAAGTCCTGTGGATATGACCCAGATGGTCATCTCGCGGTGACCATGTGATGTGAGATGACTTACTAATCCTGGAACCTGACAGGGCTGTAGGTACGTATTTCTGTTTGGGGTGAAACATTCTGGGAACATGTTGGTGCCATAGGCCCATGGCACTAGGGTTTTTAACCAAATATTATTTGTAGAAAGGTTAATTTGATTTATATCTATCGAATTGACCAAGTAGCATCGGATATCCAACATCATATATACATCGGTATATGACTGACATCGTCCCAATGGCAGAAATTTCAAAACATCAAACTATGCAACCACCCACCAAACTGCACATTCTATGATTCAGCCGGGCCTGAGCATTAATGGTTTGACGGGATCCGCTGCAATTGCGCAGGTTTCTGGGTTTAATGCTATGATTGCAGCAGCTGTTCTGGTCATGCCTATGTGTTATCGTTTGGGCGGGATCCATCGCAAATGCGCCGTTCCACAGCATATGCATCGGAGGACGGCCTGGGGTTGTAGTACCATATCAGTTTCTACACTCACCTATGATGAACTGCATGCTCTGCGATCCCCAGCCATCCGCCGGCACATATGCTGTGGAACGGCTGCTGCCATCATAGCGTTAAGCCCAGAAACTGGGGCATTTGCGATGGATCACGTCCAAGCGATAATGCATGACCAGAACAGTTACTGCCATCATAGCATTAAACCTGGAGATCTATGCATTTGTGGTGGATTACGTCAAGCCATTAATGCTCAGGTCTGGCTGGATCATAGAATATGGCTGCTGCCATCATAGCATTAAGCGCAGAACCCGGCGCATTTGTGATGGATCCCGTCCAAAAGATAATGCATAGGCACAACCAGAATAGCTGCTGCCATCATAGCATTAAAACCGGAAACCTGTGTATTTGTGGCGGAACCCATCAAACTATTAATGCTCAGGCCCTGTAATATATGTAATACCAGATGTCGCGTGTGGGCGATAGAGTGGGTAGCCCGAGTGAGGGTCACCTGGTTGTCGTGGCGTTCACTTGTTGTCTCTACATGGTGTCAGATATAGAAGAACGAACAAAATGGCGCTCACAGGCTTAAAGCCACCGGGTCCTCTAAGTTTAGAGGGCAACATGGCGTTGAACTGGCGTGAATGGTTACATTCATATGACATTTACGCCATTGCTTCAGGTGCGTCAAACAAAGCAGAAAAGGTGCAATGCTGCATTTTCCTGCATGTAGCGGGTAAGGAGGCTCAAAAAGTGCATTTGAACTTTAAATTGGACGAAAATGAACAAGACAAGATTGCGCCGTTGATTGAGGCGTTCGAAAAATACTGCACAGGCCACACCAATGTGACAGTAATAAGATATAAATTCAACTCCTACAACCAGACAACAGAAAGTATGGACACGTACATGCGGCAATTACAACATCGTATACACTTATGTGACTATGGCAGTTTGGAGGATTCCATGTTGTGCGACAGGTTGGTGTGTGGAGTGAAGGACTATAAACTACGAGAAAGACTCTTACAAACACCGAACCTGACGTTAGACCAGTGTCGAGATATGTGTAGGCTAAATGAGAATAGTCAAGACCAGTTAACAGAAGCAACGACCGGCATTGCTGAGTGTGTCGATTTCGTCAGAAAACGCCCAGCTACGAGTGCAAGTCAGTCCCGATACGCGTCAGGGATGCCACGTGGTCGGACAGAGCGGCCACCGACATTCAACCAGCCGAAGGTACAGTGCAACAAGTGCGGGTACTATCATGCGATAGACCAGTGTCCTGCTCGAGACAAGCCATGTCTCTATTGCAAAAAGTTGGGACATTTTCAGAAAGTTTGCCAAGCAAAAAAGGGCAACAAGTCATATGTAGGCGAAATCAAAGTAGACAACGAATAACCGCAAGAGACACATGACCAGCCCGACAGTGACAGCGACGAACTGTACATCGGGGAGGTGTCATTTCCCGAAGGCGGAAATAACCAACTGTGGTTCACGACGATATTGCTAGAGAATGAATACGTAGACTTCAAACTTGACACAGGGTCACAGGCCAACATAATACCAAAGAGCGTTTATGTGAAACTTCAGAACACTGTCTTACACCCATCACCAAGTATCCTGGTAACGTACTCAGGTCATCGTATCATCCCCGAGGGTGAAGTCCACACAACCATAGAAGGAATTGACATGCGTTTTCAAGTCACTGCGGAGGGAACCCCAATCCTGGGGAAGGACGCCTGCGTGCAGTTGCAACTCATCAAGCGGGGGCGCCGTGTCAGAGTCAAGCGTGGCAGAGTGCGGCAACTGCAGTCCGAGCATCAGAAGACAGTCCGTGCATCAACGGACTAACTACAGAATATCAACGCTGAAGCTAACAACCTGGTAAAAAAATATAATGATATCTTTGTAGGGCTAGGGACTATTAAAACAGATGCCAATATTTTTATTGATAACAATGTAACCCCCTGTGTAGACCCACCGCGTAGAATTCCCCATGCTGTAGCAGACCAGGTCAAAGACGAGATAGACAAGATGCTTAAATTAGGTGTAATTGTACCGCAAGTAGAGCCCACCCCGTGGGTCAGTTCCATCACAGTAGTGCGCAAACCTAATGAAATTTGATTATGCCTCGACCCAACAAAGTTGAACATGGCCATTTTGCGCACGCCCTATCCAACACAAACGATAGAGGAGGTTATTGCGAAAACAGCTGGAGCCAGGTATTTCTCAGTGCTAGACGCGAATAGTGGCTACTGGCAAATTGAGTTAAATAAACGAAGTTCAGAATTGTGTACATTTAACATGCCGTGGGGGAGGTACCGGTATACGCGTCTGCCATTTGGCATTAAAACGGCTGGAGACATTTTTATTAATGAGATGAACAAAATTTTAAAGGATTTGCCTGGAGTAAACGTAGTCACAGACGACATACTCATTTATGGTAAGACAATAGAACAGCATAACCGAAATTTGGAAGGGGTTTTTATCAGAGCACGACAAGCAAATTTAAAATTAAATCCTAAAAAATCCAAAATTTGTCAGACACATGTCAACTACGTAGGGCATGTATTAACACAAGCAGGGTTAAAGCCAAATGCTGAGAGGCTACAAGCCATTGTAGACATGCCTACACCCACAGATAAGGCGGGTATCCAACGGTTTTTGGGAATGGTAGGCTACGTGAGCAAATTTATACCCAAATTCTCGGAAATAACCAAACCATTGCGAACAGTGCTAGGAAAAAATACGGCATAGCACTGGCAATATGAGCAGGACCAATCGTTTGCCTTATTAAAAAAGTTACTGATAACTGCCCCAGTTCTTAACTATTACGATGTAAAAGAAGCTATTACAATTCAAGTTGACGCATCGAAATCTGGGTTTGGTGCCACATTGTTCCAAAACAGCAGGCCAGTGGCCATGGCGTCAAAAGCTCTAGACGAGACACAGTCCAATTACGCGGTTATCGAAAAAGAGTTGTTAGCCATATGTTTCGGGTGCGTTAAGTTCCATGAATATGTGTTTGGTAAACTAATTTTGATTGAAACAGACCATAAACCACTGGTAAGAATCATGAGTAAACCATTACATTTGTTGTCAGCTGGTATGCAGCGCATGCGAATGCGGCTGCAAAACTATAATATAGTTGTAAAACATATTGACGGATCCGAAATGTATTTTGCAGATGCCTTGTCAAGAGCGCACGGTGCAAGTACTGAGCCACATAACCTGTTCGACAAAAGTATGTCAGTAGCAAGTGTTGACGTGTCTCGCGCCCTGTTAAAACGTATTGAACTAGAAACAAAAACTGACGAAACTCTGCAAAAAATTGTCAAAATAGTAAATGAGGGATGGCCAACGAGTAACATAAACCTGTCTAATGACGTAAGACCTTTTTACGGATTTCGAGACGATATAACCTTCAGTAACAATGTTCTACTGAAAGGCAGCCAAATTGTCATACCACATGCGTTGCGCCCAGTAGTTTTGGAATTAGTACACGAAACGCACATGGGAATTGTTAAGTGCAAGCAATTTGCCCGGGACCACGTGTTCTGGCCGGGTATGAGTAAACAAATACAAGATAAAGTAAGCCAGTGTGTCATTTGCCAGCAATACAGAAATACGCCTCATGCAGAGCCTATGATTTCCCATCACATTCCCAACAAGCCATTCGAGAAAGTAGGAACAGACCTTTTTGAAATAGAACACAAAACATTTCTAATTGTCATTGACTACTATTCCAAATTCCCTGAAATACGTCAATTAAATTCGACAAGTTCAGCGAATGTAATTAAAGCACTCTCAGAAATTTTCGGTATACATGGAATACCAAAAATATTAATATCGGACAATGGTCCACAATTCAGCAGTAGTGAATTTCGTAACTTTGAAACAGAATATGATTTCAAACATATCACTTCCAATCCCCACTACCCACAAAGTAACGGGCAAGTGGAATGCTACGTGCAGACCGTAAAAAAGTTAATAAAAAAAGCACTAGCCAGTAACATGAACTACAACTTGGCGCTTCTAAACTACCGTAACACGCCTTTGGAAACGCTAAATGCATCACCAGCTCAACTGCTAATGAGCAGAAGGTTAAATTCAAAATTACCTACGATTGACAGACAATTAAAACCTGAAGTACAAAAGTCGAAAGTCGATGACTTCAAGAAAATTCAAGAGAGACAACGAAATTACTACAACAAACACGCAACAAAACCACACAAACAGTTAAGCGTACATGATCAAATTCGGTATAAAACACATGAGGGTAAATGGTCAACCGGACGAATAACCAAAGCAAACTACCCAAACACACGTGACTATGAAATACAAACCAGTAACGGGAAAATACTAAGAAGAAATCGAATTCATTTGTTCAAAATTCCAAACATCCAAATTGATAAAGAAATGATACATGACAAACATGCATCACATCAATTAGTAAGTAATAACCGACCCAAAGTAAATGGTTATGTAACCAGGGTCGGACGAACATGCCAGAAACCAGATCGATTAGGCGTGACTGAAGTCAAATGATATTAATAGGAGTAATTAGTGTAGCCGGCGACAACTGAGTGTTAGCTGAATAACAATCCAATGCCGTGCAGTGCAGCTTGACCTGCCAAGGGGGCGACTACCATGATAGTATCAACTAACACAAAAATAGTCTGCCATGGCACGGAGAAACAATTGACACCGGCAAAGCAGAATTGCCAACCACGTGTACAACGAAATTGTATGATTGAAAGTATTTGTTTGACTAACATAGAAATAAGTATTTCAGACATTGAAACCAATTATTAGATGTGTTAAACGAGCAATATAAAAATAAAAATGTTAACCATTCGTAATAATCCGCAACAAACCAAGACGTTAGCAAGTCAGACCAGAATACACACAGACAATCCATGTATGGTCTTTACTATAATCATTTTGTTTATTTGGCGTTTATTTGTTCTCCTGCATTTGTTTTCTTTATATGTCTACTATTCATAGTTTTTTTTCATGTTAGTCGTAAGAACTTTATACCATGTTAATTACTGATATAACTCGGCATAGATAACAAACTTGACGACAGACCGAAGATGTGGCACAATATTCTGTTACCATTATGTTAGTACAATAAGAATGTTATTTCATTGTTAATTGACACACAGTTTCTCTGTTTCTCTTTTTTTTTTAAAAAGGGAGATGTAATATATGTAATACCAGATGTCGCGTGTGGGCGATAGAGTGGGTAGCCCGAGTGAGGGTCACGTGAAGCGCGGAGAGAGGAACTAATAATAAACCACTTGTGTCCTGGTTGTCGTGGCGTTCACTTGTTGTCTCTACATGCCCGGCTGATGTGGCCAACATGGAACGGCTGCTGCATTAGCTAATACAAAAGATCTGAAAGTCAAAAACTTTCAAATGCACATATCTCACTCCATATGGTTCACTCCTTTTTACATTCAATAACAAAAAAAACGTTTTCCTTTTATATACAGTGTAACTGACACATTTCAAATGGATGCCCACAAAACACATGTGTGCACATCCTCACATACATCTAGATCGCCAAGGATATGCGTACTGCTTGCATTTCTCATGTACATATTATTTTTCTATTATTATTTACTGTTATGTCATCCATGTCTCATCCTCCCTCATACCATACATAGTCCTGATGGCAGATGCAATTTTTATTGAGAAATGTAAAATTTTCAAAATTTAAATTACCCAAATTGATTAATTATATTCATAGAATTGACCAAACAGCATTGAATATCCAACATGGAGGGGGGGGGGCAACATCCACCTCATTTCTCCTTCCCCTCTCTGGCCCTGCACAATAGGCCTACTTGATCAGGGGAGGCTAATGAGGTCACGAGATTGGCCTAATTGGTTAATGGCCTCCCTGCATAATGGGTGTTTCAAAGTGAGTGTCCAAAGGGGTGAGGTTATAAATTCACTGGTTATTCTGTATATGCTAGCCCAAATCATTAGCTAATACACCAGTAGCTAACTTGGATATATAGGATCAAATGTCAGTAGTTGTTGTAATTTTGACAAAATTATATTTCATCAGACCATGCAACTTGAAACCCTGTTGTCATTCACTGCTACTGGAGGTGAATATTGTCGCTACCCCAACCATACCACAGCCAGGGCTCTGATTGCAGCCGTGTGGAGTAAGTCAGTCAGGAGATGTGGGCGTGTGGGTGGGGAGGGGTGACATTGTCAACACATCACTGTAGCGTGTCTGGATGCTACTGTCCTTCCTGTATAGTAATGGAAATAAATGGACAGCTGATGGCTACACGCTACAGGTGATTGATCACTTTGCAATATCACCAACAATCACCAGCACACAAAAAAGGAAAAGTGTATGATGTGATCATATCTAGATCACTGCCGTCAGAAATTGGTCGTATTGAAAACTCATCCATTCACTATATGGCGGTGGCTGCGTGAATACTTGCCAAATATAGCACAGGGGCATACAATATATTGCAATACACTCCGTGACCGATTCATTCAATGGGAATTCCTACTCACAATACGGTCAATGATGTGCTACTTTAATCTTTCACACTTTTCATTATATGTAAGTATATATATATATATATATATATATATATATATATAAGTATATATCTGTACATATATATGTACATATATATAACGAATAACACATTATATAAGTATAAATTGATGGGGAACATGTACTGTATTATTATTCCTCCATATGCGCTTTGGTGGAGTACTCCCCCCACCCCCCACACCCCAACTCCACACACACCCATCTGTCGGGGTGAATGTATTAGGGTGGGCCCCCTCATGCCTCACACACAGGAGGAATTTTTCAGGATCGAGAATCAGGTAGGACACTGGCTGGCTTCCCATTGTAATAAATCGTGACTCGGCCATCTGAACCCCAAACATTACTATGCTCCACAGGTGTGTTCTGACTACTGTCTGTCAGTCCCCACCTGTGATTACTCTCAACACCTCATAAGGAAGAAAGGAAGACAAGTTGCACAAGATTGACAGTGAAGAGGTTGTGCTTTATTGGCATCAACTCCTGCCAGTGACCTATCACCCTCACTCCTTACCAACTGCCCACACAGATCCTCATGACTCTTGCTGGTGTATATCAGAATCAGTGCCTACAGCCCATTGAACTGGAGTCCAATGGTTGTTGCACACAGCTCAGTGTCTTTGGAATAGATGTTGCTAGTTTGAGTGTAGAAAGTGGAGTCCCCTCCAAGAGTGCCTCATGTGGGGTCTGTGTGTCAGGTATAAGGAATGCAGGTGACTGGACTCACACAGCCAGCCAATCAGACACCTTCTACAGCCTGGGTGGGTGACGCCCTACTAGGGGACAGCTGTCACTCAACCCTGACTAAAGGTGGTGTCCCTAATAAATGCAGAAGGGCAGGGTGTGCTTGTCCAGCGATCTTGTGGTAACAAGTAGTCGTCAACAGTTACAACAAACATATATCAATGCTTCTCTCCTCCAATGGCACTCTTTCTGGTGCATGAAGGGAACATTTCAATAATTATTAATTGTCTCTTAAGGATGAACATCACATCACAATCTCAGTCGCTATGCGTTATTACACTTCCACATAGTCGCTTATGTCACAATGCGAGTGGGCACGCATTGCTTATCTGTTACATAACCGCGGTACCCGACTCTGTCGTCCCAGAATAATAATGTTCTTTGCCAATATATAAACTGGAACCCAAAATCTGTATATTTGTACACCATGTTGGAGGTGGTGGGTTAGAACCCTGACCGAGTCAAACCAAAGGCTTACAAAAGTTTATGCTTGACGCTACCTAGTTTTGCATTCTGCATTAATAGGATAGTGCAAGGACTGGTTTGCTCAATATCAGCATAAGTTGACTGAGTAGGATTTGGGGTTATTGCCTGGAAGGGGTGGGGAGAATTACATAGGTTATAAGGCAGAGTCAAAGGACTTCAAATTCGCTATTAGTCAAAGTAGGTGTCCTGGTTCTCTTATTGAAGACTTCTATTACAGTGAACTACTTCTTAATAATTCTTCTTGATCTGTATAAACATGTTTAAGTTATATTTAATACAGATAGCCTTCCATTGCATAGCCATTTTATGGTCTGCACCAATTAAAAGGGCAAAATGAGTCATTGGGGCTGAATGACTAATAGTAACAGCTTGACCACTGAGAACTGAGTGTGCCATGAATAACTGCCAGAGAATAGGTTGTTTTAAGACCTTCTTGAGTAGTAATGTTTCACTATGATAATTGGGAATGAGTATGGTTATGCCTGTCATATTACTGCCTCTTTTTTAGCATTATCCGATATTTTGAATTTCTGCTGTATTTTTAGGTATCTATTGGGGCAGTAACATACCATGCAAAATGCACATGCACGGGAAACTGTGGGTAGGTTGCATGCACCCGGGAGCCTAAATAGACCAATTGTTAAGACGCTAGTCCAAGAATTGCATAGGTGTTGGCTCGAGTCCTACCTTAGGAGCAGTGTTTCCCTTCATTTACAAAGATACCCACCTCCCGCAATGAGTTGGAGGTCAGTGCAGGCTACTCATAATAGATATATTAGATTTCCCACTATGATCTACTTTATTTTAGTTTGAAGTAACTTTCATTTCAAATTAACTTTTGAGGTATCTCAAGAAAAAATAAATAAACCCGCCAAATTAATTCTAGAATGCACACCGAAATGCTGGACATAAGCTTGGTTTAGACTTTTTTTAACATCGTGGCATAGCATATGAGCACCAAACTTCAATAAATGTTTAATGAGTGCACCACACCATGATCTCTAAGTTCGATATGTAGGATCAAATCTAGGTAAATGTCTTTGTTTCAAAATTTGATGTTTTCATTAATTTTGGAGCTATTTGGAGCTATTTGACGGTATTCAATCGACTTAGTATCCCCTTCTATACAGAAATAATTGCTCGGTAAGTGTACCAGTATCAACGTTGGATATGTAAGATTAAATGTAGGTAAGTGTTTTTGGTTTCCTCGGACTGTGCGGCTTTAAAGTGGGGTGTTACGTCGTGTTGATACACCACATCCGGCACCTACTTCCGGTGCGCGGATGTGCGCCAGGCCGCGGCGATTAGCAGGCCAAGGTCACGTGATGGGGTAAATAAGCAGCGCGTGCGGGTGATGGCCCGGGCGATAATAGGGGCTAGGGGCGACCAGCCATATCAGCTCATCGACGAAAGGGTGCGAGTGAATGGATGACCCACAAACCACACATACAACATACAAGTGTGGAATCTGCCGAAGCACCCCGTCCCACCTCACCTCACCTACCACCACCGCCTCCAACCACATCCTCACTTTCTGCCTCACCCAAACCTGCCTCGCCCAGCCCCTACCCCACCCAACCCTGCCGTCTACCCCACCTACCGCCAACCCCAACCCCACCCTCACTTCCATCTCATGTCTCACTTACACCCCACCCTCCACATTTACCGACCCCACCACCTCTATCCGACCCCACCACCAACTCCAACTCCACCACAACCCCCATTCCCACCTCTGTTCCACGTCACCCAACTTCCACCTCCACTTCCACTTCCAACCCACAACCCTACTTCCAACCTCCAACCCCAGATTAACACTCACATCCACCTCCACCTCCACCTCCACCTCCACCTCCACCTCCACCTCCACCTCCACCTCTACCCCACGTCATCGTCCCTTCACCTTCACCTCCACCTCCACCACACCTCCACTCCCATCTCCACCTCCACTCCCATCCTCACCTCCACCTCCACCCCTCCACCCCAACCCCCACCTCTACCCCATCCGCACCTCCACTCCCATCCCCACCTCAACCTCCACCCCCAACCTCCTTCCAACTCCACACGTCCCATGAAGCCACCCGCCCAAAAAGACCCCCACCCTTTTAAAAGAAAACCTTTAAAATAAGAGGAAAAAGAGCAACAAGGATCGTACCAAAAACATCCGAATATACACCCCTAAAAGAAGATTTTTTTTAAACTACGAATAATAAATCAAAATGACTCACAAAGCATAATAACCCTAATCATAAAGCATAATAATACCAATCATGAAGTATCCCAACCCTTTTACTTAAAATAAAAACACCTCAAAAAACGTTCCTAGACTAATCACCGCCCTTGCTCCGACCCCCCCCCCCCCCACCCCAACACAAACATATAATAATGACTATGACAAAAGGGTGGAAAAAAGAAAAACATATGCATGATAAAGGTTTTATACAGACACTCACAACTGAGGCAACATCAACAATGACCCAAAAGAGACTAATAAAAACATGCAAGAAGACCGCAAGAAGAATGACTACACCCTAATCCCCAACCAAAATAAATAACTATCACAATATATAACAACTAAGGGTCACAAATAAAACAACGCATAACACACCTACTATAACCAGGATTTTTTTTAACACACACAACGAAAACAATAAAATAGAAGTCTCACCCTTCCCAGAAAATAAGATCCCTCTCCCCAAGTCAACAGCTAAAAGAAGATTCTAGGTGGGGGCGTGGGGGGATGGGGGGGGGGGGGGGTAAGTGCTGAAATAACACTATATAAATGCGCATCATGGTGGCCTGTCAGTGGATCTCACTATTGGTGAACCTGAATCGGGACATCATTATCCGAGCAGGAACTGTTGTTAATGCGTCAATTGGCAGTTATTTGTCACTATATGCGAATAAGGTCATTGGGTCAGCGTAGGTTAACCCTCTTTCTTATTCTGAACATGCAGGAAGACCATCCCACTGGGACATGCACACCAAATCCATCGTAGCATATCGGATGGTTAAATGAAATAAAATTCAAAATTGCTGTTTTTATATATAAACACTGATGAGACCTAGTTAATGACATTTGGCTTCAAGATGAATATTGAGATAAATATATGAAATTGATTGTTATAATCTACCTTACTTTAGTTTGAAGTTACCTTTATTTAAATGGTTAACTTTTGATATATTTGAAAAGCAAACATGCTAAATTAAATTTGACAAACATTCCAAAACTCTGATACCTTAGGCTTCAGTGGTAACAGGTTCTATTAAATTGATTCGGTACACCCTTCTATGTGGCAACAAATTCTTAATAAGTGCATCTGTATCTAAGTCAGATATGTAGAATCAAATCTAGGTGAGTGTTTTGGTTTTGAAAATTTAGATGTTTCATCAGACTATGCAGCTTTAATAAAGCTCCAATGTCAGCCAATTAGTATAAGCATTTTTTTAAAGATAAAGTAATGGTCATAATAATCATGCCAATATATTTTATGATTAAATGCATGTGATAGAATTCCAAACCAGCGAATCATTCAAATTGAATATGGCTATGTGCTCCTCAAGGTACACTTCTGGCTCGTCCCTAAATCCCTCATATCGCTCCCCTTCCCCCTAATCTCTTCCCCCTTCCCTTTACCCCCTTCCCATACCCACTTCCACCTTCCCTCTTTCTCCTTCCCCCTCCCCTTCCCCCGTCCCTCTTCCTCCTTCCCCCTTCCCCTCTCCCTCGCACTCTCCCCCTCCTCCTGCCCCTCCCCGTTCCACCCTCCCACTCCCCCTCACCCTCACCCCTCCCTCCCTCCCCTCCACTCCCCCTACACCTCCCGTGCAGCATCCATGATATGATATGACCTTAGATGTTGCTAGGACGTAAAACAACAACAAACAAACAACAACAAGCATCCATGGGACGTGGACCAATCACATTTGCCCCATTCCATACAGAGTACAAGGGATTCAGATCCAACACTGACGCATGGTGGCGCTGTCCAGCGATTTTACCTCGCGCTCCGGAAATTAAATTTTGGGTTATATTTAGGATGTATTGTAGATCAGCTACTATGTTGGACACGGATATTAAAAGTAAACAGAAATGGTGACTTAATGAAATGTCGACAATATTGGTGATGAAAAGAATGAGTAGAATCCATTCTATTATCGAATCATTACAGAGCTATCCATAAATATGTTGAATTTATTTCCTTACTTATTTTTGTAGACCTATCAAAAAATGAGTAGAATCCATTCCATCACTTAATTATTATGAACCCATTATAAAATGAGTAGAATACATTTAATTATTTAATTCTTATAAGCCAAGCACAAAATTAGAAAAACCCATGACATAACTTAATTATTATAGACCTATCACTGAATAATGAGCACAATCCATTGTATCACTTAATCACTAAAATAGTATAATCCCTGTTATCCATGTTATCATTTAATTATCATAGGCATATCACTAAATGAGTAGAATCCATTTCATGGCTCATCTATTATAGTCCCATAACTGTGTGAATACAATATATTTCATAACTTAGTTATTATAGGCCTGTTACTGAATGAACAAAATCCATGTCATTATTTATTGTAGACCTATCACTATATCAATACAATCAATTCACAACACCCCAAGGAAGTATATAGTATGAGAAATCTATTTAGGCAATTAGTTTGTGAAGAATACAGCTTAAGTCAAATGGGGATCAGCTTATTGAGAGGTTGTGGGTTCGAGTCCGAAGACCATGGCCCTTAACCCTACTGGGCTGGTAGTCGGGTCAGTAAAAGGCTGGGCGGGTGGGCAAGGAAAAGTGATAGGTGTTGATGGTTCGGCGTTTCCCTGAGAAGTGCTGGAGGTGGCGATATTGCTACCGGGAGTGACGTCAGGCTCATGTTCCAATCGTTCACACAAGTGGCCACCCCAGGGTGGTATACAGAGGTGGCGACATGTAGCGTGGTGGGTGAAATGAGGCCAGGCCGTCAACTGGAAGTGGAGGTGGGTTTAGATAATACAGTGCAGGGGGCGTGCATGGAGCTCACTGAACTAAGGGTGGCAGCACAATCTTCCCTTGTAGTGTGCGAATTACCCATGTTGCCAAAGCAATATGATCAATTCCATGACTTAATTATAACAGTTTATCACTGAATAAATACAATCTATTTCATGACTTAATTATAACAGTTATATTACTGAACGAATACAATCCATTTCATGACTTACCTTTTGTTACGGGGGTGATGAAAATGGGGAATAGTATGCCTAGAGCAGAATTCGAACCCACACCTCTTGTTATTCTGGTGTTAGTGTGCTTAATATTACACTACCAAGGCTCTTGGATGCAATCAACCTATCCATACATCCCTGTCTATGATTGATTGATTGGTGGTTGCTTTACGCCGTGTCGGCAGCATAGGCCATATTCACGGCGAGCCCTGTCTATGTGGCTCCTTGGCTAAAAGGTTAGTGCAGACTACTACACTCATCCCCCTGGAATTGTATGTATTTCAAAAGATTTATGTCCATAAGTCATTTAATGCTACTAATGGTTTATATGCAGAACTTTTGTTGACTATGAAACAGTTGAAAACAGTTAAACCTGAATACTCTGATGAAAGCGTTGCATTTTATAAACCAATACACTTACCTAGATTTGATCTGACATATCCAACTTATATATTGCTTAATACATTAAATATTGATTGCAGTTTGGTGCTTCTGATTTAAACTGCTATATTCGAAAATGGGGAATCAAAAGTCTGGTTTGTCGATATTGTCGTGGGGGTGATGAAAATGGGAAATATTGCGCCTAGAGCTGGACTCGAACCCACATCTCTTTGCATTCCGGGCCAGTGTGCTAACCATTACACCACCTAGGCTCCCTGATATCAACACACTACCCACGCCTACCTGTCTATGTGGCTCCTTGCCTGAGAGGTCAGTGCAGACCACTACACTCGTCCCCCTGGAATTGTAAGTCTTTTACTGCTTACAATTACATACATACAGGCAATGCAATGCACTTACATACACAGGGTAGGTTCAACAACCATACAGCACGTAGCTTGTACAGGATCATGGTCACGGCAACCAGTGTCGTGGGGGTGATGAAAATGGGAAATATTGCGCCTAGAGCGGGACTCGAACCCACATCTCTTTGCATTCCGGGCCAGTGTGCTAACCATTACACCACCTAGGCTCCCTGATATCAACACACTACCCACGCCTACCTGTCTATGCGGCTCCTTGCCTGAGAGGTCAGTGCAGACCACTACAATATGAACACCAAAATTAATTTGGCGTATTTTCATTTAAATTATTTTCGAGATAGCCCTTTAAAATAATTGTACTTCAAACTATTTTATAGTTACAATGATCAACGTGATATATTTTACTAGAAAAGAAATATGATAGGAACTTAAAACAAATGGATTACGCGACTATACTAAATTACTTACTGTTGTGTCAGTAAATGAATCAAGATGTGGTAGGCGAAGGTAAAGTGGTAGGTAAACACACCCAGGCTCCAGCCGGTATATCCAGTTTGTGGAGCGATGGTACATTGACTGTGTGTCAGAAAGGTAAACACAGATGATGGTGGTGGAGAGGGTATGAGTGATAGGGCAGAGAGAGGGGACTGGGAGGTTAGAGGTAGGGGGAAGAGGGGAGGAGCAGAGACGAGTAGAGTGAGGAAGGGAAGGGAAAGAAGAGGAGGAGACGAGGAAGAGGAGAGGAAGAGAGGAGGAGAGGGAGTGTAGAGGGGGAGGAACAGATAGAGAAGAGGGGAGTAGGGGAATGGAGGTGGGGAAGACATGATCAAAAAGGAGGATAAGGGGTTTAGGAGAGGAACAAGGAGGGGGAATGAGGGCACGGTAGAGGGGAGAGGGGAGAGGGACGAGGAGAGGGGGAAATGGTAGTAGAAGGGGAGGAAGAGAAATGAGTAGAGAGAGGCGGGAGGAAGAGGACACGGGAGATGGTGGGGGGGGGAGGAGAGGGAAGAAGAAGGAGAGGAGGAGGAGAAAGAGGAGGAGATGGGAAAAGTAAAGGTGGGGAAGGGAAGGAGAGCGAGGAGGAGGAGAAGGGAGAAGGAGGAGGAAGAGAGGGAGAGAGGGGAGGAGGACAGGGGACCGAAAGGAACGGGTTGTGAAGAGTGGTAAGGAGAGAGGAAGGAATGATGAAAGAGGAGAGGGGAGGAACAACGAGGAGCATAAGGAGGAGGAACCATCTGAGGTGCTGTTATATCAAAATGTTAATAATTAGTTTCCATAATAACATTGTAATAAGATGTATCTACCATTATATAACAGATAGACAAACTAGAACAGTTTGTGAATTCACACCGATGAAGTTTAATTGTTGCTCCCTTATTTAATATGTTTGTTGCTACATCCATTTTTGTTCTAACTGTGGACTTTCTTTTACTTTTGGTTTATTTGCTACTCACATATTGAATCATCTGAAAATAGCAAGTATCAGAGACTCCAACACCAGGACCAGAGGACACTCCCTGAAGCTGGGGAAGCAGTACTCAAGACTGGACCTGCAACATAACTTTTTCGGCTTTAGGGTGGTAGACCTTTGGAATGACTTGCCGGAGAGTGTCATAGCAGCAGAGTCGGTGAACTGTTTCAAGTCCCGACTGGATGCATACTGGTCAAGCATTACGAATATCTTGGAGCCAGTGACAGTTGCTACAATCCACCACATCTGAAGAACTTTCTCGATTTCTATTAATTAAGAGTGGCTAACAGGTCCAAGGCCTATTATAGCTGTATCATATTGATTGATTAATTGATTGAAGTGTCGATATCAGTCTTCAGACATTTGTTGAAAATTGATGAAGCCTATGATATTGTGTGGGGAAGTCGGTCAGCTCTAACATGGAGGGTGCTAAGAGAGGGGGCCTTTTTGTGTTTCATGAAAGGGAGAGTTTCAGTGCCGAAAAGATAGCGGAACGGAGAAGGAGATGGGGGTTAAATAACTGGGGCTAGGCATTTGTTCCGCCACCAGACTCCATGCAGATGCAGCCGGCTGAGACAGGTATCATAACATGTGTCTCATTTATAGGGTATATGCATGCCAATTGGCATTCTACGGTATGGTTGTGCATATTGTGCCACTGAGGTGTGCTCCCCCCCCCCTTCAATAATTTAATTTGCCAGCAGGATTCTATATCCTACAGGGCAAGGACTGGTTAGCTCGGTATCAGGATAATGTGAGTGAGTGGGATATTGAGTCATGGAACCAGTGGCCTGGTCGTCCAGTGGGGCAGCACTGTAAAGTCGCCACAAGTGCATACCAGTCGATGACAGTCCTGGTATGATCTTATATGTTGATAGGATATTAAAATAACCCCAAAGGAAACAGACGTGTGATCACCTAGGGATGAAAGGAGTGTCGGCTAGGCTCCGTGAGAAGTGATGTTGAAGAGGAGGCAGTGTGCTTTGAGTGTGTGGGGCCCATATAGACTACATCACGGTTCCAGCGGTGCGGTGCATTGCGGGATGCATCAGAGCAAAACAAAGAAGCACATGGCACATTGGGTGCAGCTATGAAATGTGCTAGTTTCAGCTCATCTCAGCTCTTGTTTGAAACATAGAATACCAACTAAAAAGATGTCTATAATAAATTAAGATATTAATCTTTTATCCAGCATTGCATTTACATCAATATAATCAGCACATCTTATGCCATGTACATTTAGATTTAGACAAATCTAGGCACTCAGAGTAGTGTTAGAGCCATAACCAGAGTCAGTTTTATTTATTTTATTCATGTTTTTATTTATATCCTATGGTTAATGACATATGTAGAAGTAGAAAATGAGTAGGGTTAATCAGATAGTGGTTATATATTTCTTTGAAACAAGTTTCTGTTGACACATTTGATATTTTAATATTTAGAACAAGAATGACTCCTGACTAATCAATGGTGATGTAAACATCAGCCTGTAAAGTGACTGAAATAGTATGTTTCTTAGCTCAAAATGCTTAATTATGGAGAGTTGTATCTTAAACATATTCATTATATTATTATATTGCATCCTTCCATCCATGTTTGTCCCAAATTGTTATGTATTTCTATTTATTTTGAATAAAATGCCAGTTTTGCCCTATGCGTATCGGCAAACTCAATGGACGTACGCCTTTGCTTTGCTCCCGGCCCCGTTTTCAGCGCATGCGCAGTCGGAACCGTGATGTAGTCTATTCTCTGGTGAAAGAACATAGCCCAGGTCTAACAGTAACAGCTTATTTGTTTTAGTTCCGCAAGACTTAGTGTCATGTCCGGGTAAAATAGTTGCAGGGCATTTTTTTTGTTAGCGCTGAGTATACTGTCCCGCCCTACTCATGTATCCCGTCAGTGTTGTTGTTATATTGAAAATCAACATAGAATATAGCATGATATTTAAACGTAAGCCATGCTTTGTTTGGGCATATTTTACGTCGTGGCAACATCGCTTGTCAGACGACGGAGACCTTGGATGATTGGGACCCTGGATGACTAGGAACCTGGATGATTGGGACCCTGAATCACTGCGACCCTGGATGATTGGAATCTAGATGATTGGGACCCCGGATGACTGGGACCCTGGATGATTGGGACCCTGGATGATTGGGACCCTGGATGATTGGGACCTGAGAATGACAGACTCTGGGTTCCTGGGAAGTGAGGATGACTGTTACCCTGGAAGACTGGGACCTGTGGACGACCATGACTTTAGATGACTGTGACCCTGGAAGACTGTGTGACTGTGACGTTAGATGACTGTGACCCTGGAAGACTGCACAACTGTGACGTTAAATGACTGTGACCCTGGAAGACTGTGCAACTGTGATGTTAGATGACTGTGACCCTGGAAGACTGGGACCTGCGGACCACCATGACGTTAGATGACTGTGACCATGGAAGACTGGGACCTGTGTGTGACTGTGACATTAGATGACTGTGACCATGGAAGACTGGGACCTGTGGATGACCATGACGTTAGATGACTGTGACCATGGAAGACTGGGACCTGTGTGTGACTGTGACGTTAGATGACTGTGACCATGGAAGACTGGGACCTGTGGATGACCGTGACTTTAGATGACTGACCATGGAAGACTGGGACCTGTGGACGAATGTGATGTTAGATGACTGTGACCATGGAAGACTGGGACCTGTGGATGACCGTGACGTTAGATGACTGTGACCATGGAAGACTGGGACCTGTGGATGACCGTGACGTTAGATGACTGTGACCATGGAAGACTGGGACCTGCGTGTGACTGTGACGTTAGATGACTGTGACCATGAAAGACTGGGACCTGTGGATGACTGTGATGTTAGATGACTGTGACCATGGAAGACTGGGACCTGTGGATGACTGAGACATTAGATGACTGAAACTCTGGTCTACATATATGCATATATATGCATACATAATATACATATACCTATATACATATACACATATATATATATACACATACACACACATATTCACATAAGCACATATACAAATATGCACATACATACCTCTATGCATACATGTTTAACCGTTCAGCTAATCTGCCCCCGCCTAAGGCGAGCCTAACGTGTTAATGTTATGTAATATTATGTAATAATTTCCATGTGAAATTCCTGAGCCTGCCGCGGGCTGCTGCGGCTCCTCCTCCCGTCTGCAGGTAGTCCGTCGCCGTCAGTGTCCCTCTCCGCGCTAAAGGCGGGCAGCCAGAGTTTCATCTACATACGCAATTCGCCGACGAGCGCGTTTATAGGCCTAAAGTTTCCCTACGTCCATAAGTTAGGTTATTTCAACTAGCTGGCTGTCCCCTTCGCATTTCGGTATATTAATTGTGTTACTGAATAATTCTAGAAGTACGCGTACGGCTAGGGATGCCGCCGCTGTCACTGATAATCAGTTCTAAGTTAATGTCGTCAATTTCCGCCCTGAAGTAACACTACGTTAAATTCTGTTATAGTTTGTCATTATATTCCCGCAGATGGAGTAAGTAACTGCATAAGGCCTACTTAGGCTTAAGGCCCTTAATTACATATAAAGCAATCGAATATCAGGTTTTCTATAGCGGTTAATCTACAATAATACTGGAGGATAGTAAAGAATGCAAGGAACGTCTCAGTCCACCTTCACAAGAGCTCACGACTTTATTCTTACCATAACTAACAAGGATACCAGCGAAATATGCATACCTATTTAAGGCGCTACTAACTCCCTTTCCCTCCCGTGTGATTTGATTACATTAGTTTTAGAATTTAGATGATAAAAAGACCAAATATCGGCTAGAATGACAGAGCGTGAATAAACACGTCTGCCGGGTCAGGCCCCGAACGCCCGACCTTCTTTCGTTGCTTAGCTAGTCGCTAAGCAACACTTTACCCCCGGGAACCGTCGCGTGCACATGCGGAAGCAATTTGCGCGCCCGTTGGACGAGTGCGCAAATTGCTCAAGGCGAGTAGACACGCCCACTTCACTGCTCCCCCAGACGAACAACAGGTACTGTCGTTCGTCTGAAAAATAGCAGAGTGGGCGAGACTACAAGGGCCCGCGGGTGTAGCACCTGGAAATAATAAAGACATGACCGTTTCCCGGCGCGTTCAGCGAAAAATATCGCTGATCGCGCTGGGCGCAAATTTTACTTCTCGTTGTGTTTTTTTCAATTACTTAAACTAAGTGCATCAGATGATGCAGATACTTATTAATAAACGCGCTAGGGCGCAAAAATACTGACTTCTAAAAAGTCGACAATAGCGTACTTATAAATGCGCCTGTGCGCAAATTGCTTCCAGGAATTACTTAATGGATGTTTTTCAGAAAAAGAATTTTTATATATAAAAATTACCAAGTAGGTAATGAAGTGGTGTACCGTATGGCAAGTAAAGGCAACGCGCCCGAGCGCAAATTTGTGCCTATCACAAATGTATATGATATTAATTTGCCCAAAAGGAGGAGGACATTACTGGCGACTGGCGGGCCCCGTATATATAAAATACTCCCGACCGGTTCTTACTATTTGGGCACCGTACAGTTAGATTGTACTCCCGACCGTAAAGTCAATTGTGGGCAACGTAAGCCGTGGTACTCCCGATGGGAAAACCCATGTGGGCTCCGCATAATTAAATACTCCCGGCGCATTTTCCCAATTGGGGCACCGCACCACGCTTACTCCCGACCAGGTAATGGGATCATCACTCGCAACCAGCTTAGTCTACTAAATAACCAGCAAAACTGCGTGCCTTATGCAGAGAGCAGGCTGTAGGCCGTAGTCCTCAGGACTCAAGGGGCGTTTATGAGCCGCGCAATTAAATGCGGGCACTGTATCTTCGAGCGCGCAATTTGCGTCTGCTCGGTCAATATGTACCTAGGTTTACACAGTTACTTTAAAATGGGTGGGCCATGCCAGCTATCGATGTATCAGCTATGGCATATGCCCGAATGAAACAGGTTACCTCATAGCAACCCTATTGTTGGACCACCACCAGATTTAATAAATAAACAGCAAAACTGCGTGCCTTATGCAGAGAGCAGGCTGTAGGCCGTAGTCCCTAGGACTTAAGGGGCGTTCCTGAGCCGCGCGATTAACTGCGAGCACTACAGCTGCGAGCGCGCAATTTGCGTCTGCTCGGTTGATTTCTACATGTATACCAGTTACTTTTAAGAAATGTAGGCCAGGCCAGCTTTCGTTGTTTCAGCTATGGCATAGACCTAAATGACAATCCGACAGCCAGACTAAGTATGCAGTACATTATGGGCAACCGCCCGACAAGGTTGACATCACGGCGGCGCAAGCGCGCGTTTAAGTAACCGCTCGCCGTACGCGCGATATGCGTTGACAGTGTTTTTATTTGCTATTTTAACTCAGAGTTTATCTCGACGTCTACAGAAATGCGCATCGGCACATGACCGTACGCGTTTTTATTAGCCACAAGGCACTACCGTTATATGTCTGAAAATACTGTTTTTTTTTTTAGGAAATGTGACCATCCGAGGCCTCGCAGAGGTCCCGCATGGACATAACATAGCTTTAATGCTAATATAACATGTAAAACCGTCAAAGCTGTATGACTTCTTTGATCGGAATAGCTTTCACAAGTCGCTAGGTGGAATAATACAATGTCCCTGTTCACGCTACATTAGAATTTATTCCGTCTATCCATATTTATGTTATCTCTTTTAATATTATTTTTAATGGCAGGAGTATGTTCCGCAGCACAGGGTATTTGTTTATTCTGAAATTTTGAGAAGTATGTAAACCCTTATCGAATATAGTGAGAACTTTTACGCAAATTTGGAAGAGATACTATAAAAAGGACTAACTTATATTACGCTATGGCAACTCACCTGCTGGTGCCCTCAGAGGGAAATTGTTGATGTTATATGAGAACTATTAATACTTCCCCGCGATGGGGAACCATACTCCGGCATGACCGCCAACACGGTACCCTCGTGCGCGAAATGCGCATCAAATTGGCGCGCAATTCGCGTCCCTTGGGGACGGTGTGTAAACTACTATTATTTCTTGGATAATATGCTAAGTCTACACATATGTACAATATATTACATTGGGTTATTTACAATTAGTGTGGCCATGAATGTTTTTCGAAAGCAGGCCGCACAAGGATATATATATATAATTTTATTATTATGGCATGTATTCTGCAGGTGTTACCTGCTTTGTTTTAATTTAGATGAAATAGTTGAATTGGATGCACGTGTGCAAATTTGAAATAGTGGGGTATTATTCTTTCTCTTCCTGGCCTGGGGGAACGTTTCCTGTGAGGAGGCAGGATGTTGTTTTTTTTAAAATCTTTTTTTACTTTTATTTAGTTAAATTTTTACTTACTTTTTTTTAAGGAACCAAGGAATTAATTTCGCGAGCAATTTGGAACGTAGAGTTATTACAGCGATTTGCTCGACATAAGTAATTTGGAATATGGTATTTATAATAATGATCCCTCATTTCCGCCTGGCCTAGAGATATATTTTTTTAATTTTATTTTTTTTAATTTACATATTGTTATGGGTATATTATTATTTGAATTATATTTTTAAGAGATCCCAATTTTAATGTTACTTTATAAACTGCCCGTTACGATTAAATTTTCTACTACAAGCTGCTGCCCTCAGAGAAAATTTATGACTAACGACATTGGAAGGAAACAATTATTAGCTACTCTAGCGACTATAAAATTGTTAAATCTGATCCTCTGTGTTACCTAATTATAAGATATTTAGATGCGGGGTGTGAAAAGTTTAGTGTAATTGTGTTAATTTGACATAATAGATTATACCCTTTGCGCCCCAACCGAAATCCCTGAATGTATATGTGCCCCAAACGATACCCATTGTGGTGCCCTGGAGCGAGAGATGATGATGGCTGGGTTCGCGAGGGTACGCCGTCCAGGTCCAACGCGTGCCGCGCCTTGGTGAATGGGGGCGTGGTCCTGGAATGCGCCTGGTTTCCCCCCGCGAAACCCGCGCACGACTCCTGGTGGTTGCCGCGGCTCCCGGGGCAGTGTAGTATTGCGAAATTATGCGCATGGAAGTGAAAGGAAAAGAGAGAATATTAATACACAAGTAATGGTTTAGCAGAGGATCAGACTTATTAGAATGTAGAATATGGAATAATTATGTTACTATTTTTTAAACCTGTCCCTAATTTTGAAAATTGATTATTTGATGTTAATTATGCGAAATTTTAGGCTGAGCCTTAGTACATTATGCATAGCTGGTACGCATTTATATATTGTTTTAGGGGTAGCAATATTTATCGTTAACGTATTCTATCTAAGTGGAGCACGTGTTGACCATAGGCTAAGCCTCTTTACTGTACACATATTTGATTATGCGTTTGAATATTGTATGTGACCTCAATATTTTACGGTTACGTATTATAATAAAATACATTATTAATTATAGGCCTAGCCTATTTACGGTGGGGATTTCTCTTCCCTATTTTACAGCTGTCATAAATAATTTCCGAAGGAAAACAAAAAGGGAATCTCTGGTAATAACTAACTATGAAGAAGAGCCCATCCACCTTCCATGAAGTATGAGCCATCTGAATACGCGGAGCTGAGGGTGGTAAACCCCAAACCACCAACTAACAGGATGTATGCTGGGAAGCTGCAGCGCTGACCTCCAAGCCTTCTTATAGCTGGGTGATTCCCCAGGCCATCAGACAGTGAGTGTTCTCCCCACGAGCGGAACCAGGGAACCACGCGCTCTCACGTTGCTAAGTTACCTGGTGGGATGGCTGAATGAGTAGAGTGCTCGCTCCTTCGCGTAAATTCCAGACTGAGTCAAACCAAACACTTACAGTTACACAAATTGTATTTATCGCTACCTCGCCAGGCGCTCGGCATTAATGGGATTCGGCAATGTATTGGTTGGCCTGGTGTCAGGATAATCTGGGGGTCATGGTATCATTGGCCTGGTATCCCAGTAGGGCAGCACTATAAAGTTATCATGAGTGTGTACTGTTTTACGTTGGATCAGTACCCGTCCAGATGTAAGTCAGCAGTTGTTGCTAGGATATAAGACTCCAATAGACCAAACAAAGCACGCTGAAACTAAACTCCCTATAATAGTTGGACAGAACCAGAAATATGTCTTCAAGCTCATATATAATCTGCAACCTATCTATATGTGATGACCAAATGAGTTGAGCGTTCGCTTTCCGTGTGGTATATTCTGGGATTCGAACCCATAGGGTTCAAACCCTGGCCCAGTCAAACTAATGACTTACAAAATATATGCTTGTCAATACCTAGCAGTGGAATGGGGAGACTAGTTGTCCGCAATTGAAATTTCCCTTGCTTAATCAACCTTTGTAATATATTGTTTAATATATAGTATGAAGGAACGGCAGTCAACTGGGACCTTGCGACATAGAAGGGCTGGCTTCCGAGTGTTGTGAGTCATACAGGTGCTAGATAGTCGTAATCGGGCAGATGAACGTCTGCAGCGAGATAAGTCAAAATGGTGAAAATCATAACAAACAGGAAAATAAACAACCTCAGCACTTAACCCTTTACGGTTAGGGTTGGGTGGGTGGGGAAATCAGTGTTGCGAAAGGTTGTAGTCTTTTGGGCCTTAGCTCATGGTTACCTAAATGCGGTGGTTGAAGTCAGCCTTGTTGTTAGTGAATCGCGGAGTGGTCACGTGGTGGGTCTTCTCAGTCAAAGTCTGCTGGTGCTTGAGGAGTGATTGAAACTGGGACCTGGTGTGTTTACAGAACCAGAAGTGAGGGTCATATTCCTCTTAACCCTATCCTTTAAACTGTCTTTGACCCATATAAACACATGGTCCTAAAGGCCTAACTTAACAGGATTCTTAGAAACAATTTTAAGCGAACATGCTCTAAGAACCTTTCTACATTCGATTTGTTGTTATTTAAATACCACTTCCTGTTTGTTTGTGTAGCAGTGTGCAGTGTTGCAGTGTGCTGCCCTCCTTCTTCCCCTCCCGTGGTATGGCCATGGCATGCGCCAGACATGGGGCTCTGTGTGCAGCAACTTTGGTATCTCGGAAGTGATTATTGTAAACTACCATACTTTTATTTGGCTAAAACCAGCTTCACACATCCCTATCTGAATGACACAAACAATTGAACTGGCCGAATGAGTTGAGCGCTCGCTTGCCGTTTTGGTAAGGCATGGGTTTCGAACCCCTGAGTGAGAATCGAACCCTGACCAAGTGAAGTCAATGTCTTCAAAAATGTAGATGCATTACTACCTAGTCTAGCACTCGGAATTACTAGGAAAGGGCCAGGAGCAGTGCGAGGAGGAATGTCCAATTGTCTGCGATTAAAATGTCCCCCGCCTGTTCGACTAATGTTCCCTGCTCCATTAAAGAGAATGCAGAAATATATAATGCAATCATCCTCAGATCCTCCTAACGGTCACCCATTAAGAATCCACACCGAAGGGACGTGTTCATGGGTACAATGCTTTGAAATATGATGTAATAGATTATGGGATATTTAGGTAAAGTATGTGACCGGTGCATCTACATTAGGGACAAAGGATTCCTGAATGGGCAGACCCGTGTTTATTTCAAGTTGCCTAATTCGATGCTTTTAAGTTTCTGCCATTTAAACAAAGTACATAGATATAGTGCGGTGATCGCCATAATCTACCTTACTTTAGCTTGAAGTAACTTTCATTATAAATAGCTAACATTTGGAGATATTTGAAGTGAAAACATGCAAGATTAATGTTGGCATGTACGTAGTAATGATATATTCAGCAGTAATAGCTTCAATACAAGTGTCTAATATTGCCTGCTATGCAACAGTTTGATTGATTGATTGGTGGTTGCTTTATGCCGTGTCAGCAGCATAGGCCATATTCACGGCGAGAAATGTTTGTTTTTTGTTCAAACCATCGCTTTTACATGTAAAAGCAGACAATCAATTATGTGCCAATAGACACTCATATATTGTTGGTCAATGGGAAACAAATTCCCATAGAAAAAGAAAAGTTTTATTAATAATTGATAGAATCTATTTAGTAAACTATATGAGGTGGTACAGTCCAGCTGCCCTCAAAAAGGCTAAAATGTTTTCCTGTTTTACCTTAGTAAAAAGGTCATGCATACTGTCAGCAGTGTAGAATGCAACAAGAAATGCTTAATAAGTGCATTAGTATGGGAGTGTACAATCAAATCTCGGTAACGGTTTTGATTTTGGCATTTAAGCATTTGTTGCTCTATACATCGGATTAAACACCTACCAGTTATACATGTGCCATACTAATGACAATTTCACCCGATTTTTAAATAAATATGTGCTCTATAATCCATTATGGGAATATAAACAAGGACACTACCGATCTTCAGTTCCCTATGTAATAGTTAGCACTTATCCTATCTAGCTGACCCTGTTATTATGACATAGACCACGGTGGCGCCCCCTGTGAGCGGCCCTGTGCACTGTATGCCAGCTGCGCCTGGCCTTAACGCCTTCAATTTTAACTTGTATATATAAGCATACATATATGTATATATGTACATATGTACATAGGTACACTAGTGACAATGCTCACCTAGAGAGGTCCACTATGTGTTTGCGTTGCATCGGGTCCTACGCGGTCTGCTACCTTATGGTATTACTTCTTCCCACTGCCATCATAGGGAAAGTTAGTACTTGAAATCCTCTTTTCATAGTGTATACTAGTTACTACGCACAAC
Organism: Branchipolynoe longqiensis; assembly: GCA_030323885.1. Lineage (NCBI taxonomy): Eukaryota > Metazoa > Annelida > Polychaeta > Phyllodocida > Polynoidae > Branchipolynoe > Branchipolynoe longqiensis. The sequence goes on along the minus strand of CM059188.1, from coordinate 55,333,563 downwards.
CTTAGTTCTTCCAATTGCCGTCACAGGGTGAGTTGGTGGATGAAATTATCTATTTCCCATTCTGTCAGCTCACTGGTGACTGGTGAAATGTATCTCTCCTCCAACTATTGTATCCAAGTTGTAAACCTGTCACATCATGGTTTTGCCGAGCAGTGCCTTGGAATGGCTCCTGCTAGTGATGGCGCTCTATTAACTTTACATTGTTATATTTTACATTATTATTATTATTATTTGCGTTACATATTTTGCAGCCGTTGAGGTGCGGTCTCGCCTGGCCCAGAAGTTGTTTGATGGATACATCCCCGACATCATCCCCATCTGTGACGAAGGTCCAGTCACCGTCAAGGTTGGCATGGCACTGAGAGCCATCCTGGACGTGGTAAGCATGGTTACTCACTTAAATCAGGCATAGTAAATAAAACATGGCTACCTAAAAACAAGGTTATGAAAATATTATACTGCTATCCTCTAACCCGGAATCTCTCAATTGAAGTGTAAAAGAGAAAGGAAAGATTTGATGCACGCACCTCTCTGCGCATTCATACTTATAGAGTTAATATCTGCACTACATATGCCCGGGAGACCAGTTCCTCGGCACTGAAAAATGTGGCTATTCTTATGAATAGATGCTTACCAAATAAAATGTGCCTGAGCTTGGAAGCTAAATAACCCTTCTCATGGGATTCAGCCTTGGTTTGAATCATCTGACTAATATACCCTTTGGGAAATGCTTGAGCGTTGAATCTCTTAATATGCAATAGATAAGACTGCAATCAGTGGGATATCATCACATAGGCATTTGATTAATGAATACCTGTCTATACCAGATGTGGTGAGGTTGGAGGGGATAATTTTACATTCCATCATTCGACCATGCACCCTCCACCTACGCCCTTCGCTCTCTGACAACTAGCTACTGACTGTAGGCCTATGTAAACATCACCCGTTGAGTTATGCAGTGCCAGGTAAATGTTCAGCCCCAGATTGCTTGTCAGCGCATTTTCATTCCTTGATCAATTTCCCAGCATGACTCCATATGAGGATATCAGAGCACATGGTGTGAATTTCTTTTTTACCCTTACAATGTATTTAGTCTCTTTTTTGTTAAGCATCACCATGTAAATTGCTTTGATATTTCGGTATTTGTGTTAATTTACGGTTTCTCACAGATGTAAGGGGCTTCAGGGTTTGGATTGAATGTAAGCATGGCGTGGTGGCTGCATCCATCGGGGAAACCAGGATGTGAGGGGAAATAAACCAGAGATTAGTTTTGCTCAGAACTCAGAACTCAGAATTCAGAACATTACGCTCGTCCCTTCATATGCGCCTTCTCTCAGTGACCGGCCTTCCCACCTTTTCATGTGAATTGTCTCAGGTGTATTGTTAAGTGGTTCTGGTGCTAGAGGGTACAGTAACCAAATCATGGGGAAGTTGGGATATTTTAAAACCAGCTGAGTTGCACAGTGTCTGGCAGAAGTTCAACTCCAGTCTTCTTGTCAGTACATATTTACTTCCCTTTCTAATCAATTTCCGAGTACGACTTGTTATGAGGACATCAAAGCAGATGTCCTGATTTAATTCTTTCAAATGCCGTTAATTAATTTCAAATCTACTTAAAGTTTCATAATCTGAATAAGGCATAACATTTTGGAAATCAGAACACTTACTAAGATTGTATTATACGTACGCAAATTACATAGTGACACCCTTAATAAACATAATTTATTGCTTCCACACCCCCCCCCCCCACGCCCTCAAGAAAAACACACCAAAAGAAAGCACACACACGAAGAAAAACATTGATCTATGTGGTGCCATGTGTCATGACAAAAGCTATGTTTTACTCCTCAGGACGAGCCAAGTCAGATTGTAACGGTGATCGTGTGGCTACGACTGGTAAGTACAAACTCAGCACCCTGTATTCTCAACAATCGATCGACTTTTCACACAAACTCAGCCCATTCCGTGTTTGTCGAAAATATCTGACAAAAGACTTTTCATACAACTTCAACCAATGCCATGTTTATCGGATATATCTGGCAAAATGTAGTGTTTCGATTAATAAAATTGTATTCTTCTGTTTATTGGATTAAAATAAATGTAGTTCTAGTGGATTTATTTTTTAAGAGCGTAATACATTGTTCATACTAACTAAATTCCAGGTCTTCTAATTTTGTTGAGGTTGGTGATGAACATGAAAGTAGTTTTCTCAGTAGCCTAGTCTATAAAGGGTAATGTGTGTGTGGTCGGAGGGGAATTCTACTAGTTTATAGATGGAAAGCGGAGGGGGAGGGGGGCTATGTTAATCTATTTATTTAGACGTGAGGCCTGGGGCACATAGGTGGAGATATGCTGAACTCCTTGGCCGAATCGATAATAGATTATCCAGATTTGTCTTGTATTCAAACCCCAACCGAGTCAAACTAATTACTTACAAAATTGATAGGCCTACTTCTCGCTACCTAGTCTAGTAGTTGTCATTAATAGGATCAGGCAAGAACTGGTTTGGTTAGAGTTAGGATAATGTAGGTGAGTGGGATAACGGGTCATGGGCCCAGTCTCTGAGTGGCGCAGCATTATGAAGTTGCCATGAGTGTGCACTGTCACAAGTCGGTAAAACAAACAGACATGCACATTCATTTCTTCTTAAGGTGTGACTTTTTCTCAGGCAATTCCCACCACATTCACAACACAGGGCTGGATTTAGCTAACTTGTGTTGTTAAAAGAAACTGAGTCCTTCATCACACCACACATGCGCTAAAGCAGAGACTAACCAGCCTTGCACTTGTCACTAACTAGGGCTTGGTATCTCCGTTGATATGGAAAGGGCTGGTTTGCTCGGTGTCAGGGTAATGTGGTTTGAGTGGGTAGTGCATCAGAGTGCTGGCTGCGCAGTGTCACAAGTCGGTCCATGCTCTAATGTAACCAGATGTGTTGCTAGGACGTAAAATCACAAATAAATCATGCAAAATTGATTTGCTTCAAGGTGTCTCCCAGTGTAATGATTTCAATTTCCCCCCTTTTCAAGTTCCCCCGGAGGGAAATTAAAAACGTTTTCAGATTCCCAGGGGGGAAATTAAAAACAGTTTTCAGATTCCTCCCCCTATTTTCAAATTCCCCCCTCCAGGAATTTAAAATTGTTTTAAAAACTTTAAAGAACGTTTTAAAATTCAGACCTATAATATTTTTTTCTTAGCCATCTTAGAGACTTTTTGTGTCATTTGGGGTAAAATGTGTTTTGTTGTACTAGTAATAATTTCCATTATGCTATTCTCTGTGTATTATTATATTTGTCATAAAAAATAACAAAAAATACCAAAAATAAAGAAAATTCCCCCAAAATGGTGGGAGGGAAAGTTAAAACGAGGGAGGGAACTTGAAAACGTTTTCAAATTCCCCTGGGATGAATTTGAAAACGTTTTCAAGTTCCCAGGGGGGAACTTGAATCAAGGGGGAATTTGAAATCTTTACACTGGTGTAGGAGATTCTTAGCTGTAATTTGTTAGTGAGCCGGCCACCAGCTGTGAATCTGTTTGACTAGCAGTTCGACGACGGCATTTAATGTACTTGTTATCAGGACAATATACAAATACGTTCTGTTAGCATTGCAATATTTGTGACTTCTGGTGTAATATATGTTGATACACACATACATTACACTGGGTTTACATTCTAGCGACGATGTCTAACTAGGGTATTATTAGCGTCTGTTATCCTTTTATTAAAAAATAGATGGTTAAAAATAAATTTAAATAAATTGCTTTGTGGTAAACATAAAAAAGCGTTTGGGAAATCCAATTATTGATGACCAATGCGAATCCATGTGTTTCCTCGAACCAGGAAACACTTCAGATCTGGAGTTAATTGGATCTTTCATTGCCACACCCAGTAATTCATTCTCGTGTCCAATAGGGATAACTCAGTATCTAGATCAATGTTGTCTTAACATGACAGGTGTGCTGTCATCGGAGGGACAGTTATGCTTTCATTTAACTGTGGTAGGTCACAGGAGTCCCTGAAGATATTTATATATATATATATTATTATTATATTAGTAGCTATATAACATGGCTTCAAACTTGGTGTCTTAGATCCATCTCTACTAAATCATCCCTCATATATACAAATGAAATTATACATACATTTTAAAATGAGGATGCATGTATGCATATATATATATGTATCTATATATATAAGAATTCATATATATATATATGAAAATATACATAATTTTAAATGGTAATGCAGAATACATATATATAGATATCTATCCATATATATATGCGAATATGAATATCGGAATGAGTTTGTATATTTTCTATTGATTCTTATGTAATATTTATAAAGGATGTACACTTTGTCTGGGGGGCCTAGGTTTCCCGCTGCGGTTATATCACCATACGCTGTCGTGTGCGGAGGTTATTTCTGTTGGGATTGTTCTTCTGGGGGTGAGGGTGGGGGGTCTGTGGTGCATCAATCGCAGCATTTATTAGACAGTGACCGAATTAAGACACCAATTATTGAGTCATATATATAATGGAGTTTGTCAGCTATTTCCCATATACAAAAGGAATAATGGGTGTATTCAGTTATGTTAGTGAGTGATTGCCAATGCAGTACTAATAAGATAATAAAGTGGTGTCCAGGTGCACTTATATATTTCTGATATTTTTCCTGGTGTCTTTTTGTAAGAAGGTACCCACAGCTTGAGATCAATCACTCCAGCAGGCCTCGGACCATTCATGGAGGTGGTAGGTGGGAAGTGGCAGAGGGGGGGATTAAAGACTGAAATCTACTTTTGTTGACGTCTTCCTGACCGAGTTGATGACAAACTGTTCACATTGCCTTACCTCCCCAATAGGCCTGGAACGACTGCCGCCTGGCCTGGAACAGATCAGAATTCCCGTTGGACCAGCTGGTCGTGTCTAACGAGCGGGTGTGGGTGCCAGACATCACCCTCTTTGATAGGTAGGCCAAGGCGACGTGAGCAGGTGTGAGCAGGTGTGTGGGTACGTGTGAGCAGGTGTGTGAGTAGGTTGAGAAGGTGTGGATAAGTGGGTAGGCAGGTGGGTGAGAAAGTGTATGGGTAAGTGTGTGGCCAAGTGTGTGAGCAGGTATGTGGGTAATTGTGAGCAGATGTTTAAGCAGGTATATGGCTAAGTGTGTTGGTAGGTAAGTGTGCTGTCAGGTGTGTGTAAGTGTGTGGGCAGGTGTGAGCAGGTCCGTGGGAGAGTTTTCATGCAGGTGTGAGCAGGTGTGAGCAGGTGTGATGTGTGGCAAAATGTGTGGTCAGGTATGGGCAAATGTGAATAGGTGCGAACATGCGTGAACATATGGGAGGAGGTATGAGCAGGTACGAAAATGTGTGAGCAGGTATTAACGTGTGTGAGCAGGTGCGAACATGTGTGAGCAGAGCAGGTTCTAACATATGTGAGCATGTGTGAACGTGTCTGAGCATACTTAACAAAGTGTGAGAAGGTTTGAACATGTGTGAGCAGATACGAACATGTGTGAGCCAGTGTGGGCAGCGGCGAGCAACTGCAAACATCTTTGAGCAGCTCAGAGCAGGTGTGAGTTTGTGTGAATGCATGAGACTATGGAGTATGTGTTGTCTGGTGTGAATTGTTCTCAGGTGTAGTTAGGTGTGAGGTGTGTGTTGGCTTTGTGATTCATAGTGTGAGTTAATATCACCATGTGAGGTGTATATTAATTATGTATGTGTATATATTAATTATGCCTGGCATGTCTAATTTTGTAATTAGGCTCATTGCCTCTTGTCTATATACACATATACATAGGTATGTATTTAGTAATTTTCTCTTTAGTAGTTGCTTCATGTGTACATAATAAGATAACGTGGTATAGCGGAACTGTCCCATTATTTTAGAGGAAATGCCCTACCAGTTTGCTTGCACCCTGCTATTTCAGACAGAAAATGGAAATATCTTAAAGGGGCATTGTCCTTCCGGTGAGCAATTAGCGCAGTTAGCGCTTAGACCTATTTCGCTCTTGTTTCAGTCTCGTCTCAAACAGGTGGGTTTGGGATTCCTTGACCTTAAAGACCGGCTGAGATGATTAATGACCATTATCTCCTCGACACTCCCTGAGCTCTGATTGTGGTGGTGGCGGTCGTGGAGGGTGGACAGCTGTCACATCAGGCCATGTTAACACTGAGAATCGTTATGGCTAGATTGGTTCAATGTCACAAATGCAGTACTCTGCCCTGATGCAGGTGGCTTGGGGGAGGGGGGGGGGGGTGATGGAGGTGTGAGGGAGGGGAGTCTAACCGTCTTAATGGATATATTCTTCTTCAGCACATTCAAGTAGGGCTATCAATCAGATAATAGAATGGAGCCAGAGATAGTGCATCCTTTTCTTCTTCTTTTTTTAAAGTAAATTTAATTTTAATCATCAAAGAATGCCTTCTGTTTGCGCCTGAGAAATGGTCTCCCGGCCGTAAAACAGAACTGTTTGTTGAATTAAAGAAGTTGTTTGCATACAAATAATGGGAAATTGCGCATAGTTCTAGTTGAATAAGAAGTAATACTATAGAAGTAATACTATTTTGGTCGCTGTACAGGTGGCGCCCCATTCGCGCGTCCACACAGGGGTTGGTGCGCGACTCCAAAATGCACAATATTCTTGCAAACAGTAATAAATGAATAATAATAACCTTGTACATTCTTCGTTATTTTATATTATTATAATACATTATAATTCACATTAACTAACTAGGCAAATTTGCGAATATAATTATAAACAGTACTCTGGTTGCGGATGAGTTGTTATCCTATTTAAACTGACATACTTCTAATGTGTGTTCCAGTACATTGAAGTGTAAACAATTGTACTATGATATGGTAATTCCAAAGAATGGTAGGTAAACGCAGAATAGTGTGTATTCCTAAAGAAGAAATGTGTTGAAATTATGGTTCAGTTGACTCAAAGCACTCTGCATGACTCGTAAGCAAAGAGGACCCATCGTGGTGGCTGAGTCAGTAAGAATGATGGTTTCCCGTGTAGAAGGTTGTGAATTTGAATCCTGCCTGAATGAAACCAATAACTTCCTAAATTAATATTTGTTGCTATCTAGCCTGGAACTTGACAGTAATAATATTGGCAGAAGAGAAAGTTGGAATCCCCCTCTAGGTGTGATATTTTCTTCCAGTTTGCAAACCCCCTTCATCAAATTGGTACTATGACTACAGGCTACCTGCGATAGTGTCGAACCATCCCTGCGTATGTACTTAAGGGTATCACTTGGATATTTTCAATTGTAAGTAGACTTACAATTGCAAGGTAGTTTCTTCTTTATTTGGATGGGGGCGCTAGGGTGCATAGTGAGGAACACCTACATCCCCGGATGAAATGGCATGCACACAGATACGCAGTATATTGCATCAGGGAACTTAGCTCGCCTAATGGTTGAAACACCAGCCATGGAACGGCGCAGGTGGGTGTTCGAATCCTGCTCTAGGAGCAATGGTCCATCCATGCAATTACAAAAGAATCTTCCGACGCCATACTCCTGTGTGTAGAAAAATAGTTCTTTGTTGTTTGATGGGGTGTTACGTCCTAGCAACATCTAAAGTCATATCAGGAAGGTCACAGAAAAAAAGCTGAATGTTACTAGATGTATGAGTCGACACAGACTCGACATAATTGGCCATTAAAAAGCCATGGCAGTTCACTAATGCGTGTCTATTCATGTAGCGGTACATGTCAGTGCAGTGCAGGCTTTAAAGGGCAAACAGACAGGCTCTGTTAGTGTGCATGGTTGATTAATTAATCAACAACCCTAAATTATGTTACTTAACCCTCTCAACACAAAGCAACCTCAGTGCTCTACACCCATCCCCTCCCTACCTCCCTACCAACTCTGCCTAACCCCCAACCCCTGTATTCAATCCTTTAACGATGAACCTCATTAAAACTATAACCAACCTTAACCCCAAATATAAGAAGTACAAACAAGCCTTCTCCTTCACTCCCTTCTGCCGCTTCAGCCCCCACACACCCCACACACCCTAACATCACATACTTAATATTGCATAATCCTGCTTTTTTCTTTAGTTTTTTTTTTCAATTTATTTTGTCACATTTTATATTAGTGTCGTGGGGGTGATGAAAATGGGAAATATTTGCGCCTAGAGCGGGACTCGAAGCCACATCTCTTTGCATTCCGGGCCAGTGTGCTAACCATTACACCACCTAGGCTCCCTGATATCACCACACTACCCACGCCTACCTGTCTATGTGGTTGCTTGCCTGAAAGGTCAGTGCAGACTACTACATTAGTTAAATATGCATACTCGCTCTTTTGGAATAGCTTTTATGATGATTAACTAACTTTGAAGTTATTTGAAATGTAAGCAATGAAAATATAATGTGTGTATCCATCACTACATTAACTAGGTCACATGGCAACCTGTTAAAGCGAGTCAATTTTGACATTCTTATGGGTCAATGAACACTAAAGGAATGATAAACGGGTGCCCCAGAATCTAAATTCGATATGTCGCGTAAATTGTAAGTAAGTGTTTGAGTTTTGATGAGATACTTTCATCGAAGTATGCAACTGTAGGAAAACTCAACACATACAAACCAGTTTCATCCTCTCCCCATGTTCAACCCGAACTTCTGTACTTAACTTTTCAAACATAAACCCATATTAGTCCTCTACCTGTGCTCAATCCAAACCAAACCCCTCCATCACCACCCCGAGATTGTGTTTTTGGTTTGTCGCCTCAACTAGTTCGCCTTTTCTAGTTCGGCTCACATTTACCGTGTGGATGCAACACTAAGGCGGATTAGGGCTGATTCGCCTCAACTAGTTCGCTTCATGTAAACCACGTCGCGAGATAGATTATATGAACCGAACTAGCTTAAGTCGGCCCACCTTGCCTGTGTGGACAGTAGCGGTTTACTTGAGGCGGATTAAGCACATCACACTATATATTATAATTTGGTCAATGAACCGGCTAGAGGTGCACAGATATTTTTTTCATCATTTATTTTTAGGTTTTCACTACCCAGCAGAAGTTTTGACCGTTCCAAACCAATACGATTCAGTCCATACATATCTAGGTCCAACCCACACTCTCTCGTGGCGACGTCGACTAACCGAAACTGGCACTGGTTAGTATGGACTTGCTCATGCGCAGATATCAATTTCCGCCTTAAACCACTCCGTGTGTGGACACGACACTAGTTCGCCTCATCTAGTTCGCCTTATCTAGTTCGGCCTAAAGTTGTGTGTGTGAACACGGCTATAGTTTTGTTATAAGCAAGGGGAAATTCATTTGCGCACAATTGCTCTTCCTCATTCCACTGCTCCTTGCCCTAGTCTAGTAATGCCGAGTGCCAGGGTAGTTAGTGAGAAGTTAGTATCAATTTTTTATGTTATTGTTTTAACTTGGTCGGATTTGAACAGCTAATCCCATAAGCTGCCACTTATCGCTTTAAGGACAAACTCTACATTGTCCACTCCTAGCATTGCCTTCTTTCACCATTCGCAATGAAAGCAAACCCACTAAACCACTTTTTGACGAAAGAAATAAGACATTCCTTTTAAAGTTGAACAGTCCGATTGAAATCATCAAATTTTCTAAATCAAAAAACTTATTTAGATTTTATTGTACATATTCAACTTAAATAATGGTGCAATTATTAAGCACTTGTTGCTGCAGAAAAGGGAATACTTAATCAATTTAATAGAACATGCTACTTATGGTGTCTGAATATCTACATGCATGCCAAAATTGTGGTTTCACTTGAATATCCGCAAAGTTTGCCATTTATAATCAAAAGTTCCTTCCACATAAAGTAAAGCAGATTATAACAATGAACTGAATATATATATCCGTAAACGAAAATATAAAAAATGGCAGAAACTCAAAACCATCGCGCTGTCCAACTTTAATGATATACAGGTTCATTTCAAGGTGTAATACATGCTTTAAATAGTGATCATTTGTTCGTGTATTACTTATGGATGGGCAGTGTGTAATGAGGTAAGGGCACTCACGCACGGGCAGATGGTGGCATATACTCATAGCACAGCCTTCAAAGAAAATGCGAGAATGGCAAGTAAATAAAAGTACACACATGAAACAAAAGTGATAAAATATGAGGCAAACTGGAAGCAAGGACAACACCGATCCAAAATAGAATAAGGAAAATCAGAACTAAGATAGCACAAGAGGCAGGTGCCTGAAAGTAATTAGTAAATATCTAAAGATCGTTGGCACCCATTCTCAATTATTATATCAATTACAAGGCTTGAGGGCCGACGAGTTCACTAGTTTACTGTCCCTTTTTGGTATTCTGTTTAATTATTCAAATGTATTTAGATTTCAGTTTCTACAGATGAAATTGGATAATATTTTTAATATAAAGTCATTTAATAAATATTTTCCTGCCGTAATATATATGGTTTGAGATACTGGGGTCTCTTAGTTGTCCATCTTTGTCACGCCTCGGTTAATACAATACACATTACAAAGACCCCTCGAACCTCAATCCCTATATTGTGCAATACTTGCTTAATATATAAATAGACTGGCACCGTAAACTCTGAAGACTCCAGCCCTACACCCTGTACAAGATAGACAGATGTGCATATCCGGAAATATCCATGATAATGTTACTGTAGTCAGGTACACTGACCTCCCCGGGCGAAATGCCACTTGCACAGGTAAACATGAACAGGGTGATTGCATCAAGGAGTCTATGTAGTATAATGGTTAGGACACTTGCCCCCGGAATGGCAGAAGTATGGATTTGAGTCCCTTTCTATGTGCAGTGTTGTCCATTGCTTACAAAAACAGCCCCCCCCCCCCCCCGTGACACTGGTGGCATGACCATTATACTGTAAAAGCTTCATGTTGCATAATTGATGAACCTGCCTTGTGTATGTAAGTGCGTTACCTGGACATTTGTAATTGTAAGTATGAGCCTTACAATCCAAGCTGTATGAGTGTATTGTAGAGGGGTGCACTCACCTCCCCATATGAAATACCACACGCACAAGTAGGTGTCGATCGGGTAATTACATTAAGGCCCTGTCACGCTACGACGCAACGATGTCAACGTAGGGAGAACGTGAAGAACGTTGAACTTCTCGGTGTAGTATGCAAATTTGGCCACAAGTTGAACGTGGATGCAGCGTAGTGGACGAGAGCGTAACGTCGGTAGAGCATAGTGATAACGTCATTCAACGAGAGAGGACAACATCATTACGCTCACGGAACGTTATGAATGTTATTCCATCGCCAGAAGAACGTTATGTGACGTTAAATACATCATGAGACGTTGAACGTACGTTGAATGCACGTTCTCCTGACATTCTCCTGACATTCTCCTGACGTTCTCCTGACGTTCCCATTATGCCATGTGGGCATTTGCACTCGGTTTAATGTGGGTCAACGTAGTTGAATGTAGTGAGCAGCGTTGGAATAACATCCGTTTAACGTCATTGACGTTCACTGAATGTGAACAGAACGTACGGCGAACGTAAACCCTTACGTTCGAGCTACGTCGAAAGTTTTAAACATGTCCAAAACCTTGACGTAACTCGACGTAACACGACGTAATGTGACATAGCTTGACGTCATTCTAACATCATTCTGACGTCATCATAACGTAACCCAACGTACGTCAACGTAATGACGAAAAATGACCACGTTAGGCTCATGTTGGCTCGTTACGTCGTAGTGTGACAGGGGTATAAGGGAGTCGACATAGGGGAATGGTTAGAATGTTCGCTTCGGAATGGTAGAAGTATGTGTTCGAGTTCCACTTTAGGTGCAATGCTTCCATTCGTGCGAAAAGAAAACCCACCTCTCCTCATAACAATATAACCATTAACCTCATATCACATCAACACATTAATATGCCGCTTGTATTCATTCAATTATCACTACATTCATTTATAATTTGTTTGTTTATAACCAATTAATAATGTAATTAATTTAGATTACCACAGTAATAAATATATTTTAATATCTAAGCCTGTACAATCCTGTTATCTGCTACGGCAGGGCTTTAAGCACACAGCTTAGTCTGGCACCATTTCTTAATCTCAGTGCTGCCCACAAAATAGCCGACAAGATGTTCCTCCTTTCATTATTATTGAAAGTGTTTCCTACAAATGGTTGGCGAAGCAGTAAGACTCAGACTCCAGCAGAACCTAACATCTAATACGTCTCTTTCGTATTATTAAGTGTTCACTAGTCCCTGTTGAAGGACTGGGGCTGTGACCCTTTGTGTTGGCGCACCCGGATGTGGGGTGCATGTTCCTCTCAACCATATCCTTCGCTACAGCCCTATTCTGTAAACTCACCTTGAATCCATCAACATACGGTTCCCTCAGTAGAGTTATTGTCATGCATTGTTTGTTTCTGATGGAGGGTTGCAGGGGAAACTGTGCTAGTAAATATTCTACATTAAGATCAAATACTACTTTCAGTACATACATATCGCAATGTGTAGCGCTGCAGTGTGATTCACCTCCATTCTAGCATGACCGAGGTCTAACTGGGAGGACAACAAATTTGGTATTCCAGAAGTGATGTATTGGCCGTCAGCTGACCTGACAAAACAGTATACAAATCATTCATCCAAATTTTCATTTTTTCCTTGCAGGTAATGTAATCGTGTAACTACATATTTACAAAGCACCCACAAGGCATGAGTGCATTCTATATTTTCTACTAAGATTGACACAGCGCACCCATATGATATAACAACCAACACAAGGCAATTAATTACTCACAAGTCAATAATTTTAATTCACTTTGACCAAACTAACTACTGTGGTTGCCTTACCCAGCATGTCACGCACCATTAGGCATCTATCTGACGGATAATGCATGATACTGCATGACAATGCATGGTAACGCATGATAATGTACAACAATGCATGATAATGTGTCTATATGATATATTTACCACATATGCATGTATCTTTGCCATTATGATTTCGTCAATGTTGTCTGTATACACTCAAACTTCCAGCACATATACCTGACTGCTTTATGTAATGGTCTGATGCTAACTTTAAAAGATCCCGGTATATGCCGCTGAGACGGGAACTCTACTCCGAAAAACATGCTCTCAATAAGCCAGGTGTTTTGTAATTTTTCCTTTTCTATGGGAATTTGTTTCCCTTGACCACACATATATGATTGTGAGCTTTCTACTTTAATGAATGTCTATTGGCACATAATTGATTGTCTGCTTTTACATGTAAAAGCGATGGTTTGAACAAAAAACAAACATTTCTCGCCGTGAATATGGCCTATGCTGCCGACACGGCGTAAAGCAACCACCAATCAATCAATCAATCATGCTGGTTTCCCTGGATTACCCTGTCTATAGGGAACCACTCTAGATGATGTGATGCGGGAATCACACCCATGATGTCATTAATTCATTACATACCTCAGCGCCCCCCCCCCCCCCCCCATGCTTGGTTGCGTGAACCTAAAATCTAAGCAATGGTGCTTGAAGATTAGAACTATTCGGAGTTGGCTTGTCTCTGAGTGAGGTAGGCCTATACCGGGCGACTGTAACAATCCCTAAAGTAGCATAGTCCGATGGTTTCAAGTTTATCCCATATTTTTGAATACATATATTAGGCTGATCGGTATAATCTACCTTACTTTAATTTGAAGTTACATGTATTTATAAAAGGCTAACTTTGGAGATAGTTGAGATAAAAATGTTAAATTAAAGTTGTTCTGTACCCTAGGTCGAAATGCTGAACATCATAGGTTTCACTACTGACAGATTCTATTGAATTGACTTAATATTCCTTAGAGTCAACAATAACTCTTGAATTAGTTCACCAGTATCTAACTTGAATCAAATCTAGGTTAAGTATTTTGGCTTAGAATATGTTATGTTTCATTGGACTGTGTCAATTTAAGTCGTTTATATTATTATAGCAGAGAGGTGGGCCAAGCTACTGTTTACTCAAGCTAACAAGAAATATACTGTCATGATGAATTTATATTAGCCTATAAATGATATTCTTAAATAAGTGAATCTTCTTCAATGCGTGTATGATATGTGTATTCATTCCACAACCAATGTCGATCAGTGTGCGCGCCGTACTACCCTGATTATTCACTGCGGACTAGCCAATGTCCCACAGCAAAACCTGATGCTAGCGACACCTGTAGTAGCTTTCGACAACACTTACTCCTGTGCATCTGGCTCACTCGATATAGCGAATAGCGATATAGCGAAATGGTAGACAGGAAGTGTGAACACTTATTTGTCTCTCTTTTTTTTGGTACATTAGTTGTCCCAAGCAGGGGAAATCCCAGTCACAGACGACTGGTCTTCCCCACTCCACTGCTGGTCGATAACCCAAGGGATTTTTAACCTCCCACACCACATAGAAATGGTATGAGAGCAACTGGCCTTTGATGACGCTGTAAGTTATACACAGCGGTGGAAATCCAAATTGGCAGAGCTGGGGGCACTCGCCACACTTTAAATTTTTTTATTTGTTTTAATGTATACTTAGAAAGAACATATATATGCATTAATTCTGGGGAGCATATCCTGTGTGTAGCACTCACCGGTGGAGCCTATGCATATTTGTTCATTTCGCTGCCAGTACCTAGTATAATAACAATAGTAGGCCTACTATCGTTTGTTTGTTTGTTTGTTTGTTGTTGTTTTACGTCCTAGCAACTATCGTAGTGGATGGTTACTCCCGCAGCCCCATTTCTGAAACTACTCTGGGTAAGAGTGAGTCTTGTATATATATATTTATCGGGGTGATAGACGGTTATAATTATAAAGACACAGAATGGCATTGAGCAAGATATGAGGGAGTTGATGAAGTGACGTCACATTTCCCGCCGCTGTGTATATGTACATATGCGCGTGATGCCCTCTAACCCTGTGACCTGCGGCCCCGGCTGGCGTCGTGTGTATATGCGGTGTGTGCATCTTGCTTCTAAAGCAGCACGGGGGACGGCATGGAGAAGGTGAACCAGTACCGGCCCATCATCTTCCCCAACGGGGACGTATTCTTCATGGCGCCCATCGTCATCACATTCTCCTGCAAGATGGACGTCACCTACTTCCCTTACGACCGCCAGCACTGCAAGATCAAGGTATTGGGAACGCCCTGAAGGTCAACTGGAAGACGTTCACATTCCAGGATTTAGCATATGGGTCGTTTCATGGTAAATGGGGCCAAAGTGTTACATGAGGTTCAAAAATGAATATTGTGTATTTTCCTATTTTTGTCGCTGAGTACCCAACTCTTGTCCATATATATACTGGTAATGTGAAGGAAAAGATACTATCTAGATAGTTGAGGTTACCATTTTGTCATAAAAACAAGAAATAATTGAGTAGCCAGCCCCAAGTGTGGACTTATTGATCAACAAGTGTGGATTTATTAATCAAAACAATTATTTAAGAACATTTATTGCATGAAACAATTAATTGTTATGGTGTGATCCTGTAAGTATTGAAATGCACTGTAAATAAATCTGCATAGGATGATTATCTTCGTCCCAATTTTGAGTTGTGGATGTAACAGAATTGAAGGGGACACCAAAAATAATATGTGACTTCAATTTAAATTTTCTTTTCATACAGCTTAGTAGGAAAATTATATTACTAGTCATGCTACTGCAAAATATGCTTGCACATGCAACAGTACCAAGGGTTTTCTTGTTGAACCTCTGATATTCACAGAATAACATATTCACTGACAAAACAAACAGGAAACAAGCAGGGGACACCACAGTTATGTCCAGAACCAGATTAATCATCAAGGAATATTATATATTATATATATATATATATATATATGCATTCAAAATGAACATTTATTTAAAGTAAGAGTCTGCTTTCATTATTTCATTGACTAAGAGGTAATATTCTGTGCAATACAGGTATAGTAGGCTGTAGAAAAGTTCACATTTTCCATGTAACAAATTCATGCGTTTAAAACACAATATTTTTGGAATGAAAATGTTGGCTTCTTTTTACTATGTCATATTAGGCCTTAATTTGTTCAGATCCATTCCTCCAAAGTGTAAGAATACTAATTCTATATAAAAGAAAATACCTCCTCTACTCTTTCCATAACTGTTTTTGACCATTACATACTGATAAGTGCATTGGCCCTTTTACCATGAAACGAACCATAAATAAACTACCTTCCAATTCACCCACTCACTCACCTACATTAGGGATTAGCGATGACCATGTCTAAATCCGAGCAAAAACTGCTTTGGTATGAATCAACTATAAACAAGCTGCGGGGATCCTTCTTTCAGGGTGCAGTGTTTATCTAGATTGGTGTACAGTTGATAAACTGGGATAGAATGCACATTAAGGAAAAGAATAGATATAAGATGGCAGTCACTGGATGCTCCCAATTTGACTTTTCAGTTTATTAATCTACACGGTTTCATCAATTATTCATTCCAAAAGTAGCGGGCTATGATAAATAAGTATTTTAACAATATATTTTCTATATTAGTTTGCAAATTCATGTGGGTATGTATATAACCTAGCCTTCCGACACTTTTTCAATAGAGGTCCATAACCCAGCAACCTTTTCAATAGAGTTGACTTAAGCAATGACAGGCTCTATTAATTTGATTTACTATTCCTTCTATGCAACAAGTAAATGCTTTATGAGTAAATGCTTTATGAGTGCACCAGTATCTAAGCCGAATATGTATAATCAAATCTAGGTAAGTACCTTGGCTTAGATAATGTGATGATTCCATCGGACCAGGCAGCTTTAAGTAAGATTCCATGTAGGTGTGTATTGGCATCAGATAGGGAAGAGAACGGTGAATTTAGATCAGTTATAAGGCATACTCAACAACTTTCAGGATATACTTTAGTGATAGGGCTGTAATGTGTCCTAGTATATATCACTGAAGATAGTCATTAGTATTGAGTGGCATTAATAGCCACAGCTCAGACAATGGGCCCCAAATAGCTCCTCCAGTGTAGGGTGTTTAAAATATACAAATTATAACTCGTCATATTTGATCATAATAATTGTGAATCAGTAAACCTGTGTTGAGCCGTGTTTACACGGGGAATTGTGAAACGATCTAGACAAAGCGATTCATATGAAGCGTTTTTGATGCGTGTTTACACGGCGGAGTTTGAAAGTGTGTCGGCGCCGGGAACAAGCAGGCACCTGTAGCCTGCAAGCACTGCTATTTTGTTTAGTCTACACACGTCGATTTGACACAGATGTAGCGGCTATGTTAATATCGCTTGGAATTTAAGGTTAATTTAATTAAATTTCATTATTTGAGTCTGTAATTCTGTTAAATATGATCGCATTCACTACATTTCGGCGTAATCGGGCCATAACACTGCCGGGCACCAGCGATTAGTTACTTCTCCCCCTGTTCCCGGCACGCACTACTATTTTATACTATCGCCGCCCGGGAACAAGCTGAATCGCTCCATCTAGACCACCTCCCGAGGTGGTATAGATGTACCGTTTCATATGAATCGATTCAGCCCTAAAACGCCACAGAGGTGCGTCTACACGGGAAATGTGAATCGATCTAGGCAAATGGATTTATATGAGGCGTTTTAAATGGCCCGTGTAAACACGGCTATGTTACAACCCCTTTGAAGTAAAGTATGTATATATGTATTTATATACACACATATTAAATGGTATGAACTCAAAATCGCCTGACGACGTCAATCATGGATAATCATAACGATGCTATGCTCAATGTATGTAATCTTTATTTAATTGAATAATCTACTGATGTGTAGCGATTATCCATGTAAAGAATACAAGTTAAAACCAATTGACCAGGTGAGCTGTTTCAGCGGAATCTGCTGACCAGTTACCCTGTTCCCACTGACAGCTGGCCTCCTGGTCGCACGACGGCCATGAGATGGACGTGACAAATCGATCCGACAAGGCCGACACCACCTTCTTTGTTGACAATGGCGAGTGGAACCTTCTGGGAGTGAGTTAGTTCTTTTATTATTATTATTACAGTTGGTCATTAAGCAAGAAAACCGATCTTCTTATTACATTGCTCCTTGCCTCATCCTAAAGTCGAGGGTCAGGCTAGGTGTCGACAAGTATCGATTTTTAAGTCACTGGTTTCACTCGGCTAATGGTCGTAATGCTTGCATTACGTCGCGGGGGCCACATTATTTTCTTTCCTTGATGAATTTGGACAACTATTGATTGCTTGATTATTAATTTCCCCTATATTACCTATTGACTCCTGATTTGATTGCTTGATGTTCATTGTAAACTATACTATCCTATTGACTCATTAACATTGTGCTTTTTCTTGCTCCTCCGCTTGAATAAAGTGCTTTTATTCCACCCCGGCCTTATATTCCTCCTTCGCTGCATATCAGGTTCAAACCTTGGCTTCGAATCCCATGACCCAGGAAGCAGGCGCTCAACTCATTTTGTGTTTTAATGTCATTACAACCAGGGTAGTATAGTAACAACATGAATGGTGTGCATAGGCCTACATCGCTTTTGTTCAGTATTCTTTACTAGTGATTTGGGAGCCTAAACAGCCCTCTCAGTCTCAGGATATCTACGGCAGCTTATATTCCCAGGCCATTCAAATACTAATGAGGTTGTAATGCTGCCTACAGTGGCTGGGACCTCTCCTCTTGGTTTGAGCTATAACATATGGTTTAAA
The DNA here is from genome assembly GCA_030323885.1 of Branchipolynoe longqiensis. Classification (NCBI taxonomy): domain Eukaryota; kingdom Metazoa; phylum Annelida; class Polychaeta; order Phyllodocida; family Polynoidae; genus Branchipolynoe; species Branchipolynoe longqiensis. The sequence goes on along the minus strand of CM059188.1, from coordinate 55,314,864 downwards.
AATATATATATATATATTAGTGAATCATTATAATTGAATCTACCTTAGTTTGGAGTAAATCTGGTTTAAAATGGCTAAATGTGAAGATATTTGAAGTGAAACTATGTCAAATAATTTTGGTGTGCATACCTAAATGTTGTATATCGTAATGTTGTTGATATGCAGTAATAACATGTTCTATTAAATTGACTTAGCATTCAGTCTATGCTGCAAGAGATAGTTTTAGTGCGCTTGTATTTAAGTTGGATATCTAGGAGCAAATGTATGCAAGGGCTTTGGCTTCGAAAATGTTATGGTTTCGTCGGATTATGCAACTTGAACTTCAGTAATCGGCTGAGAACCAGTGTTATTCGGCACATAACTGTTCATAATCTGCTCACACTTGTCTATGTCCATTCATATCAAGCCTATAGATTTTCACATATGCCCTGGCCGGTCAGAGGTGCTATTCACATGTGAATGTGAGTCGTGACTACAGAAACCTACTACAGAATGTTCATGCATGGTTGTACAGGGCTGTAGTTAGCAGTTAACCTCACAAAGAAACACAGTATATAACCTCCCTCAAATGGCTGGAAGTGGCATTTCAGAGCCTGTAGATTTCAAAATGTCCTTGGATGGGGGCACATCCCTATACCCTCATAGGACTTCGTGACTTCAGCTCTTGTCCATTACAAGAATGTATCTGCCATTTATCTGCTATCCGGATACACCTTAACCAGATTCAGTCCCCCTTGTCACCGCTAGGTACCGTAGGGACTATTTGTGCATCCAGCTCTGTGAAAACAAAGGCCAGGGGACCAGGCTAGATATATACCTACAAACTGAAGAATGACGTCATTCGAGTAAAGCAGCGAATTACACAGACGACAAATTTGCACGGGCTGGGGAAATTGTAGGATGGCGGGGAGGAGGGGGTAATTCCCTGACGTCAGTCCCAACTAGGTCACCGTCCGGGTCTTCCCGCTACAAAACAGGTGCCGTCGCGGAAGAACGTCATCTTCTACCCGTGCTGCCCCGAGCCGTTCCCCGACGTGACGTTCTACCTGGTGATCCAGCGCCAGCACCTCTACTACTTCTTCAACCTGGTGATGCCGTGTGTCCTCATCACGGCCATATCGCTGCTCGCCTTCTGCCTGCCCCCCGAGTCCGGGGAGAAGATCTCCCTGGGCATCACCGTGCTTCTCTCGCTGTGCGTCTTCCTGCTGATGGTGTCCGAGCGGATGCCCGCCACGTCGGAGACGATACCGCTCATAGGTAGGGCTAGGTTAGTTACTCCCGCAGCCCTGTCTCTGTGACAGGGCTGCTAAAGCTGCAGTCACACTACAGCTTGCGACCACTTTGCGACCAAAGAACCTGCCTCCTTGCAACATTTTGACCAAACCAATGGTCGTTGACCTCCTAATTGTGACGAAAATGGTCACAAGTAGCTGCAACCTTCTTGCAATCATTTTGGTCAGAAGGTGACTGGTCCGAGGGCTAAACAGTTTAGAACATCCCCCCAAAAGCTAAAAATAGGTCAATGGGCTGGTCTTCTATCTGTCTGCACCTTGAAGGCTATATTACGATCAGAATTGTTAGTGTAGTGGTAGGATTTCCTTTCAGATCACCCCACATTGTTACTTCGAATCGCATACCCATACATCTTTTTCTTCTTCTTTTTAGTGAATGGCTTTCATTATCAAGAATCCTTTATAAATAACCAGAAGTAAAATAATACCACTTTCTTTTTTGATATTGTACTCACTGGAAAATACACAAATATATATTCATTTCCTTTCGATTCATGATATTAATCTGTGCTTAAACTTAAGAGGCGTAATTGATTAACACGACCCGAACGACTCAAGTTGCTACAATTTCAAATCAAACACCGCGAGTAGAGTTGACAAAAACATGTGCCATGTGCAAAAAGGCCCGACCCCAGTAATCCACCTCTTGGCTGGGGTTGGCTAGGAACGATGACGTCACATTTGTGCTGGTACCATCCTGCAGGATAACAGCTACCAGTACCAGTCCTACATGGGTTTTTTTTTGGTAATAACACAGATTAATGAAATGGAAATATAACTAAACCATGCAATAATAAACTACTTTAAATCCTATTTTGCTGCAGTTATATCGGTTATTAAAAAGAAAAACTAGACATACCTTAATTCAATACATTAACTTTAGTGGAGAGTTTCCATTGTTTTAGGAGGGTCAAAAATGTGTTTTTTTACAATGTTTTGAAAACATTGAACAGGTACACATGCTGACAAAAACATAATTAGCTGAAATTTAGCGTGTTTGAGAGTTTTTCCAGGTTAAATATGAAACAGGGATGAAAGTGGTCTCTGGAGAAAAAAGCGGAAATGATGATATTCTCCCATAGGCTTAGCATTGTCAGGTAATCGCTGAAAATTCCTGGAAGTCGGGTTTCATACATATTGGTATACGCTGATAGTGCTGCGCCATTTGAAGCACGTATTAGTAGTATATGCTGCTAGTGCTGCGGCGTTAGAAGCACGTATTAGTAGTATACGCTGATAGTGCTGCGCCGTGAAGGCATTAGTAGTATGCGCTGACAGTGCTACGGCATTTGCACCACATATTAATTAGTATATGCTGATGGTGCTGCAGTGTGAAACAACGTATTGGTTGTTGGAGTTTTATGTCCTGGCAACATCTAAGGTCATATCAGGACGGGCGCAACTTATTAGCATACACTTATAGCTCCAGGAAAAATCCCGGAAATCCGCGAAATCGCGGAGATCTTTCATCCCTGATGAAAGAAACGATTGATTCAGTTCAAGGAGCGCTGCATTGATCTCAATGCAAATCGGCAAGCAGGGTCATTCTGAAGTGTAAGTCACGTGACAGTGACCTAGCTGTTCAACCTTACATCCCAAACTAGGTCAGTGGACTAAGTGACAGATTGGTGGTCCGTTGCCTCAGTGCAGTAGTACACTACTAGTACTAGGACGCTTGCAACTCTATCACTTTCCTTGTAAACACAAAGTTGGTTACATAAACAGAGACTTCCTGCAAAGCTGAGCTGGAGAGCATTTGTTGGAGTAGGCCCTAACGTTCTGGTCCAGCTAGTCCATACAAATTCCTTTTAAAATGTCTGACTGCTACATGAACTGTCTAGGTCATCCATCGTGCCCTTTCTATGTTACTGATCTATCCCCAATTGAAGTTAGCCATTTAAAATAAAAGTTCAATCTGAAGTAAGCTAGATTATAACGATCAACCTAATATATTTATCTGGCGGGGCGGCGGGGGGGGGGGGAGTGACAGAAATTCAAACCCATCGGACTATTCAACTATATTAAACTAAATGCACCTTCCTTTCTTTACTGGTGTAAACAGCTCAGTACTTCGCGGCCACCATAATACTAGCGTCCATATCGTGCGGGATGACAGTGATAGTTCTCAACGTGCACCATAGGGGGCAGGACGACCAGAAGGTGCCCGGATGGCTGCGGATTTCTATCATCCAATGGCTGGGACCTCTCCTCTTGGTTTCGCCTCCTTCACAGGAAAAGAAAGTAAGACAGCACTATTTCCTATATACAGTCAATTTGTGCATGCCAAAATTAATTTGGCATATATTCACTTCCCAATATGTCCAAATTGGACCCCCCAATAACCGATGTTTACTTAGTGTGCTCGGGGGTCGCAAAAGAAACAAACAAAGTATTCACTTCAAACATCTCCAAAGTTAGCTAGTTATTATCAAAGTTATTCAAACTAAATTTAAAGTAGATTATAATGATGAACATAATATATTTATCTTTAAAATGTATGGTAGAAACTCAAAACCTTTGGACTCTGCAATTTTAACTTTTTGCATAAAAATTACTCCAATGTAAAATAAGGTAGATTATAATGTTCGACCTAATATATTTATCTCTTAAAACATGCGCATATATATATATATATATATATATATATATATATTTATATATATATATATATAATATATAGCAAAAACTCAAAACCATCGGACTATGCAACTTTAACCTTTCAAAATAAAAATTACTTCAAACTAAATCAAATAAATAATAATGCTCAACCTAATAATATATTTATCTTTAAAAATAATGTTGGCAGAAACTCAAAACCATCGGAACCATTGCAACTTCAGTATATTGTGTCCATGGTTGTTTCTGAGCTCTTCGACCGCCCCACACAGAACTGCAGCTCGCCTGAGAGCGGCGGGGAGGCTCAGCCATCGAACTCGCTGCTGAGTGGGGTTGGAGGGGGCCAGGTGCACCCCGCCAACTTCCTGCCCGCCCCGCCCCGCGCCGACCTGATGCCGCAGCACCAGGGCCCCGCCCCGACGCCCGACGCACTCATGAGGCAGGTCGTCGAGCTGCTCACGCAGATGACGAGGAACATGGCAGGTTCCGAGGAGACCAGCCGGATTACAGGTCAGGGCAAACAGTGAGGGAATGTGTGGTGGTGTGGCGTATTCAACAGGGACACTTGCTTTCTGTGGTCTTATATGCGGGTTTCCGTACGTGTAGGCATCATAATATCCCTCATGGATGGGTTGACTTATTTTTAAAGAGTCTCAGCTTTCGGTTTCAGCCGATTTGAAATCAACACTCCCACCAACTCACACTATTATAGATGTCTAAGTGTACATATTTGTACGACTTGTAACAGTGTAAATCCATGATGTCTTTGATCTGATATCCGATACAGTCATATAATTATCATAATATCCGAATAATGCCGAACATCAGGCCAGTTAAGCCGTGTTCACACGGGGAATGTAAATCGATTCCTAGCATTCGACTTGCCTAGTTCGGCTCACATTTCGCGTGTGAACAGGCGCCTGAGGCGGATTAGGGCTGAATCGATTCCTGTGATGCGCATACTGTAAACCACTTGTCGAGGTAGTTTACGTGAGTCAATTTCTGTGAATCGATTTATTTTGCCCGTGTGAACGCACTGAGGTGAATTAAGGACGTGACACGCATGCGCAATCGAGACCTTAGTTTGTTGACTTTCCGGTCGATCAAAAGCGCATATTATATAATTTGGTCTATGAACCGGATAGAGGTGCACAGATGTTTTTTTCATCATTTATTTATAGGTTTTCACTGCCCAGCAGAAGTTTTGACCGTTCCAAACCAATACGATTCAGTACATACATATCTAGGTCGAACCCACTCTCTCGTGGTGACGTCGCCTAACCGAAAACTGGCGCTGGTCAGAATGGACTTGCTCATGCACAGATATCGATTTCCGGTCCCAAGTACTGCCCGTGTGAACGGGCCGCTAATTCGATTCCTAGTATTCGCCTTGACTGAATCGCTTTAGATTTTGCCCAGGTGAACACGGCTTTAGAAACAACTATCAAGTCATTGGTTTGACTCGGTGGAGCTTTAAAACAATAATCTCCCAGAGGGGAAGCCAGCCAGCGCTTTTTAAAATTCACCCATCCTTTCGTGTGTGCTTTATGTAAATTTGTGTCTTTCGATTATAGTTTGTACAAGAACTTGGATGTGACCTAGTGACGTAGTTAGCTATAACTTATAGTACTAGTAGAAGCTATGTTTCTTTTGCTTTCAGGTGAATGGCGGCAAGTGGCGCTAGTGCTCGACCGCCTCTTTTGCATCATCAACACTGTGCTGGTTGTGCTCGTGTCCCTCATCATCCTGCTACGCACGCCAAGTCACAGTGACTGGGAGGACCTGGACGGCTGGGAGCAGAGTGTGTCCGTGGCACCAAAGTGAACAGTTGTTGGTTACTTAACTTTTAAGTGGCGTAAAGGCAATGACTGCAGCTATTCCGAGTTTCGCTGGTCCCTCAGTAATAAGGGTTGAGGCTGAGACCTAATCCGCCGGGTCATAGCTACAACTTACACAGCGAAAGCTGGTGGTGGTGGTGGTGGGGGGGGGGGGGGTGATGCGGATTCCGAGGGACACCAGTTTGCCAGGGACACTTCCATTCAAATGCATTGTTAACGGCCGTGAGCAAATCTTCATACAGAAGAAGTCAAATATCTCCCAAATTACACCATCTAGAAACAAATCGCTTGGTACACATATAGAAAACATCTTTACCATAACGACTATATTAAATTTATAAGGTTAGGGTTCTTGAATTCTATTAATTTTGAATAAAACTAATGTTTTGCACTGCGCGTACCATCAAACTCAAGGCATTGTCAATGGTTGTGAGCAATGTTCATACAGATAATACAGAAGAAGTCAAATATCTCTCAAATTACACCATCTAGAAACAAATCGTTTGGTACACATATAGAAAACATCTTTACCAAAAACATTATATTAAATTTATAAGGTTAGTGACGATGCTGTTCGATTTTGACACATGTGCAGAAGTGATGTGTCCCTCGCAAACTGATGTCCCTGGGAAACCGCAACAGGGGCAGTGAATACACATACACTATGATACAGGAAGTAGTATTTTATCTAATGTAAAATATTTGCCTGGACAATTCCACTGTTATCTACATTCGAAATAAATTAATGGCAATAATTGTACCAAGTTTGGTTATCAGGAGGTATGTGGTTGTAGACACAAAGTGCGTTTCAAGCATAGTGAAGGATATTTTGTAAATTTTGTATGTCATTGGTTTGACTCGATCAGGGTTCAAACCCACAGCCTCCCACATGGGAAGACAGCCAGCGCTCTTCCAGCTTCGGCCACCCCATCCGGTCAAGGTGAAATGATAGTACTGATTTGTGACAGTGTGCATTGCTGTCAACTTTATAGGGCTGCCCTGCAAGCACTCATTATCCTTGGCACAATTACAAAATATCCCTCTCAGTCACATTATCATGACACTAAACGAGGGTGGAGAGCAAAAGGTAATCTCGGAGCCCAACTCCGGTCCTCTAAGAGGGATGGGGGAGGTTGGTTGGTTGCAGCCATACCAGGACGGATATTGCCTTGTGACAGTGCGCACTCATGGTGACTTTATAGTGCTGCCTCACTGGGAGATCAGGCCACCATGACCTGATTCCCACACAGTCACTTTATACTGACAGTGCGCAACCGGTAGGGCCTATATATAACTACTATTTCCTAGTAGTGAGTGGGTAATGTATGATCAATCCTTGGCCGAGTCTCGATAATGGGTGTAGATGTTAGTGCGTGCGCGCTGGGCCTAGTCGAATGACACTTTTGATCAATCTGGAAATATAGCAATTTTAAGTTGCATAGTCCAATGACAGCATCAAATTTTCTAAAACAAAACATCCTACATACTTAACTTAGATATTGGTGCATTAATTAGCATTTGGTGCTGCATAGAAGGACTGCATATATGAATGTAATAGAACATGCTAAGCTGAAACCTATGGTGTCAGAATTTTAACATGCACACCAACATTTATTTTCTATGATTCCACTTCAAATATCTAGGAAAATTAGCCATGTAAATAAATGTTAGTTCAACCTAAAGTAAAATAGATAACGATCAAGTTAGTGTATTTATCTCAAGATATGGCAAAATCAGATAAGGCAACTTTAAGTTCCAATATGAAGCATCCAGTGGAAACTACTGGTATCTATAGCCTAATGAGAAATGCACACGTACGGATTCATAATTTGTGGATTATTTTAGACAAGACTAATCAATTTATATTAGGTTTACATGGATCATATGGATACCTGGGTTCCTAAGAAGATTCCTTCATATAATTCTGTTATGACTCACCATTCACTGAATCCCCAAACTATGTGATGTTAATAAATACAAGATATTGCTAAAACATTGTACTTGACAACAATCTGGGTACAAAGTGCACCGCTCAGATGACTGAACGTGAGCACAAGGTTATATAATCATGGTGGTTTAAAAAAAAAATCTATGTGTACGTATTCATTACACTGTATCAGTGTGTATGGTTTTAAGAAAATTCCCCATTACAAAAGAAATGCTATGATATAAAAAGGATTTATCTAGAAGTTATGATTTTGTTTCTGGGACATCATAGCCTATGGCAACCAGTTTATAAAATATTTATTATTTTGCATAGTTTTTTTAAAAAACAATGTTTCATGGTCGCCCTACACAGGGGTTTTTGTGCGTGTTTTTAGCAACCAAATGTAGCCTATGCATATTATGCACAAATTCTCAGCGTACACATGCCACATGAAAGTGGGGTTCACAAAAAAGGTCCGATCCGAGATCGATCAGGACGCAAACCTACCAACTGACAAATCAACTCAAGAAAGACATCATTCTAAAACCTAAATGACGCAATTTCGTGAGAATTTACCATATATATATGATATAAAATGTATATTATATATAATGTATATTATATAATATATAGCATATATATTTGATGAACAGTCCTTGACCGATATGGCATTGAGCCCACAAGGCTCTGGAATATGTTGACTGAGAAGCATATTACAAATACAAGTGTTAGGTCGATAGATATCCCAGAGGCCTAAGAGAGTCAACCCTCATATAAAGACGATAACATGTTTGTTAACCGATGTTAGAGTTTACCATTTAGGAATGTAAATGAATGTTAGAAAATAACAACCCTTAACAAAATACTAAAAGAGAGAAAGTGATATATCTGATTCAGCATTTAATAAAGAAATACTAGTAATGTGTTAATTAGCTCTGTATATCTTGTGAGATCTCCATACAATCATGTGTACACATTTGTAAATAAATATAGTATTATTAAATAAAGTATATATATTAGAAATGTGTTACTTTTCAGATTTGTAAACAACGTTTGAAACAAGTCAATCCACGATAGGACCATATATTTTAGAATGCATAGATAAAAGTTTCACCTCTACTGAGAGTAGGGGTGAATAACAACTATGTCTAAATACGAGCAAAATCTGTTTTAGTATGAACAGGAAGTGGAGGTTTTGATTCCAGTAGACCTATCTATATTGGCTTAGAGGTTATAGTTTGTGAAATGGCAGAGGATGCAACAAACATGATGGCAGTCCCAGAATGCTCTCAATTTACCTTTTATAAAGTCTACTAAATTACATAATATATATTTAACTATAGACGGGATCACGGTTCCGACTGCACATGCGCTGAACACGGCGTTAGCAGCCAAGCAAAGGCGTACAGCCATTGAGTTTGCCGATACGCGTAGGGCAAAACTTAGATTTTATTCAAAATTAATAAAAATACATAATGTCACAATATGTTTAAGACACAACTCTCCATAATTAAGCATTTTGAGCTAAGAAACATACAATTTCAGTCACTTTACAGATGATGTTTACATCACCATTGATTAGCCATAAGTAATTCTTGTTCTAAATATTAAATTGTCAAATGTGTCAACACAAACTTAGTTTCAGAGAAATATATAACCAATATCTGGTTAACCCTACTCATTTTCTATTTCTACATATGTCATTAACCATAGGATAAAAATAAAAACATGAATAAAATAAGTAAAACTGACTCTGGCTATGGCTCTAACACTAGTCTGAGTGCCCAGATTTGTCTAAATCTAAATGCACATGGCATAAGATGTGCATATTATATTGATGTAACTGCAATGCTGGATAAAAATTAATATCTTAATTTATTATATATATTTTTTTAGTTGGTATTCTATGTTTCAAACAAGAACTGAGATGAGCTGAAACTAGCACATTTAATAGCCGCACCCAGTGTATTAGCATGTGCCATGTGCTTCTCGCGGGTTTGTTTTTCTCTGACGCATCCCACAATGCATCGCGCCGCTGGAACGGTGATGTAGTCTATTAAAAAGTAACAGGTAAATATAAAGATGTATATGATGAATAGGGACTTATAGTTTGCTTATTAAATTAAGAATTTATATGGTGATTGCATTTACCCAGCCTTCAGATGCTTTTTCTAATGGGTTTTTCAGCAGCCCCCTCCTGAGACAATGACGTGGGAGTAACTACGGAATGCATAGACACATTGTTGTAGCTTTATGTCCTAGTAATTTCCATGGTCATATCAGGACGGGTAGGCCTACTGACTTGTGACAGTGTGCACTCCTGGTGACTTTTATAGGTCTACTCCACTGAGAGATCAAGCCGCTGGCATCATGACCTGATATCCCACTTAGTTACATTATCCTGACACTGAGCTAACCAGCGAATCCTTTCCCTATCCTAATAATGTTGAGTGCACTATACCGATTTGGTCACCTCATCCGATAGAACTGTACGTGAACTGTACGTGAATTACGGTACTATTAAAATGGTGTCTTTTTGAAAGTTGACAATCGGAGTGAATTTTCATCAATTTACCCATGACATACATATAGACCTATACATATGGGTTCTTCTTCAGTGCTGGTCCTAAAAAGGGGGAATCGGAGGTCAAAACTGAAATATGTTACAGCCTATCCCAATTAGGCTCGTTGTGTTCCACATACATCCAATTTTAAGACACAGTTTAAAAAAAGCAGTTTGGACCCCGACTGCAAGTCAGGGTAGGGTGGCTTCGAACATGACCAAGTGGAGAACGTTACGCATGTTTCGGCCTGACACAAAAACCCTCATTATGTAATATTTAGAACAATACCCTTATTATTTCCTAGTTAGGTTTTGAACAGCAGTCACTAGGAGTAACTAAGTGCAATTTTATGAGTGTTCATCCACTTGAGAGTAGAACAGAGAGCATATAAAATTGTGACACTGAAACATGCGTTACATGGAAAGGAAAAGTTGTTCCTTCATGATGAAACAATCACCAAAGATGATTTAAAAGTATTAATGCTTATTAGGTTTTGATGCTGTGGACATATTTCAAAGTAATCTTGGAACACTTCCCTAACTTCTGATGTTCTCGGAATTCTAACACATGTTTCATGTAACATGTAACGCATGTTTCATGTGACACTCAATAATGACTTAGGTTAGAAACTGCTAATAGCATGCAAAAAATGTATTTGTTCAGGGCATTATTTGTACACATTACATGTATGCAAATATTTCTTTTGAGTGTTATAAATTATCTTATGTAGAAAAAGATATTGTGATGACTTAGAGGATGAAGATGACCACAGGTGAATGTGTGTTTCTTCTTCATCGATGTGTGACCCGCCACAGTAATAGCATCATAGCACAACATCCAGTTTATGACTTGACACCACGTCATCAGTAGGTGTGTAGATGCCCACAGGTTTTTTTTTTTGTGTTTTTTTTAATTGAAGCTGTATTTATACTGTCCATAGCATATAAGCCTAGGTAACCAGGCTTGTTTTCAATGCTGGCAGTTTAGTGTTGGTGTTATCTTCCCACACAGTAGCTGCTGATAAGGTATTTGATTGCCTATATTTCAGTAGCAGATAGATAATTGGTTGGTATGGTTAGTAGCCTATGTTAGTTTTGGGAGATTTTCTTGGCATATATGTCTTATTTTATTTTGTTCTACTCTTATTACTAGACTAGCCTACTCCTATTTACATAGAATAGGCTTGTGCGTAGCTGTATGGTGTGTTATCTGGCTACTTTTGACATGGTTATCTTCCATTGGGCGTCCCGCTGGTGGGTCGTGACATATCACATGCCCCTTAGCAGTGGAGTTTAGTGGGGATTTCCTACCCTTATTTTGCACAGATATTTTTTGTAAGATTTAGGTCAGGAATTTGTCATACCTTTACTGTTTAGGCATTCCACACCTTGGTAGCCATTTCCAGCGTGCTTCTCACATGAGCTTTTATTTGGCTTCTGGTCTGCTTTAGTAGTGGTGCATTATTTGCTCTAGTAGCCCTTTGTGGTTACATGGTGATTATTTAGTATCTGTAGCTGTTTGAGCTTGTTTTGTGTTGGGGTTGGCTATTCTAGGTCGATCCGAAATAGGGAAAGACTGCTAGGTAGCTGTTAGCATTTAAGTGTGTTCTTGGCTATTAGATGTTTGAGCTTGTTTTGTGTTGGATTTGGCTATCTAAGGTCGATCCGTTAGATAGCTAATGGTTTTAGTTCTAAGTGTAGGTGTTATTGGTTTTATTTTCTGATCACCCTTGTAGTGGATGCGAATAGTATATTAGTTTTTTGGTTTTTGTTTTACTACTACTTATGAAATAGCCTACTCTACATTTATAGGCTTGTACATAGTTTGTAGTTGTTTGTTATCTACTGAGGGTGGTCCAGATTACCCCCTTGGGGCAACCCAGTTTGTGGGCCATGACCTATCACATGCCCATCTGGGGTTCTGGCCCTAGGGTGTCATCAGCATCCTCCCTTTTTTACAGAGATATTATTTGTATGTCTTTAGATCAGGGATCTGCCTTTCTTTTACTGATTGGGCGTTCCAAGCCTTAGCAGCCATTTCTAATGTGCTTCTTTCATGGGCCTTTATGCGGCTCCTTGTTTGTTTTATTAGTGGTGCTTTGTTTATTTGTGTATCTCTGGTTGGTTGCTTTTGGTATTTCCTATCATGACTGTACCCAAATGCGAGTGTTTTGATGTGTACTAGTCTTCTATTTCTTTAGCAATTTTGCTTTGGTTTGCATGTGCAGGTCATAGGTGGGGTGCATTCTGTCCACCCTGAGACATATTTTTAATGCTTTATTTTGTTCAGCAGTTCTTGCTTTGCTCCCATGTATATTGTGTCTCCATAGTCAAAGTACAGGAGTACCATTCCTTTGAAGACCTTTATTGACATTTCTTGTGTCATGAAGTTTCTTAATTTGGCAAATAACCAGAGTTTGTGATTTACTTTTGTATGATTTTTGTCACACATACATTGTAGTTTAGTTGGCTGTCCAGTTCTAGGCCTAGGTATCTGTAGTGCTTTACTTTTTCCAGCACCTGGTTTCCTAGTTTCCACTGGGCGTTACTTTCCGCTAGTGGTCTATGTGAGAAGAGGACTGTTTTGGATTTGCTGGCATTTATGGTTATTTTATTAGATTTGCACCAGTCATCCAGTTTCTGTAGTAGTTTATTTAGTTTATTTGTTACCTCTTCCTCAATGTTGCCCTCAGCATATATGACAGTATCATCTGCATATAGCTGGAGGCATTCAGTGTCTAGCCACTTCTCTAGGTCATTTATGTATATTATGAAGAGTAGTGGTCCTAGGACTGACCCTTATGGGACTCCGCATGTAATTGGTTTGCATTCTGATATGCTATTTTCTGCTTTGGTTTTTTGTTCCCTATTTCTCAGGTAGCATTCGATCCAGTTTCTTGTGGCTGATTTTATACCTATTTGGTTGAGTTTTTGAAGTAGTATCTTGTGATCTACTGTGTCAAAAGCCTTGCTGAAGTCTATGAATGCTGATATTTCTTTTTGTTCATTGAGGCCAGTAAGTCACTGGTGAGTAGGGCTATGCTTTTTGATGTGGAGTGAAGTTTTCTCAAGCCCCCTTGTCTCGAGTTTAGTATATTATTCTTGTTCAGGTGTTCATTTATGTGCCTGTGTAGTATTTTTTCAATCAATTTGCCTGGGGCATGTAGGATTTATATGGGTCTGTAGTTGCCCATGCTTTGTTTATCTCCACCTTTATGGACGGGGGTGATAGTGGCCATCTTCCAGGCTTCGACAAATTTACCTTGTTCGAAAGAGGCATTAAATAAGTCTTTTATGGTGTCTGGGATGGCTGTAGAGCATGTTTTAATACTTTAGTTTATTTGTGTCTATGCTCTGTATTAGTTGCTGTAATTCTTTTGCATCAGTTTTGCAGGTGGGGATTTCATCTTATAATTGTTCTGACTTGTCCTGTACGAATTTTGTTGATAGTTTTTGTCCCACTGATGCAAAGTGGTCATTTAGTTTGTCTGCTGCCTCTAGGTTTGTTAGTGTGAGGCCTTTCTCATTTGTGAGTGCTAGCAGTCTTTAGATTTATTGTTGGGGAATAGTAGATTTACATTTTTCCAGAATTTGTTTGTTACTACCCCATTGATCATCTTGGCTTATTATGTATTTTGTTGTGGCTGTTCTGACAGTTTTCTGGGACTTATTTCTAGCTGTGTTGTAGGCTAGTCTATCTGCTGGGTGGTTTTCTAGTGATTCTTTGGAGTAGTTTACTAGTGATCTAACCATCTTGTATTCATATTGATTTTTGGTTTTTATTTTTTTTCTGGTTACGAGTGTAGTGGTCTGCACTGACCTCTCAGGCAAGTATCCACATATACAGGTAGACGTGGGTAGTGTGGTTATATCAGGGAGCCTAGGTGGTGTAATGGTTAGCACACTGGCCCGGAATGCAAAGAGATGTGGATTCGAGTCCCGCTCTAGGCGCAATATTTCCCATTTTCATCACCCCCACGACACTGGTGCCGTGACCATGATCCTGTACAAGCTACACGCTGTATGGGTGTAGAACCTGCCCTGTGTATGTATGTGTTAGTGCATTGCCTGTATGTATGTAATTGTAAGCATTACAAGACTTACAATTCCAGTGGGACGAGTGTAGTGGTCTGCACTGACCTCTCAGGCAAGTATCCACATATACAGGTAGGCGTGGGTAGTGTGGTTATATCAGGGAGCCTAGGTGGTGTAATGGTTAGCACACTGGCCCAGAATACAAAGAGATGTGGGTTCGAGTCCCGCTCTAGGCACAATATTTCCCATTTTCATCACCCCCACGACACGTATATTAGCTTGTGGTCACTAATAACCCAGCTTCTGGTGCCCCACTTTGTTGCATGGTTGGAGTTGGTTAGTATTAGGTCAATTGCCGAGGTATTTTCACTGAGTCTGGTATTTTCTGTGATTATCTATTAAAGGCCTATGGTGTTGATAGTGGTCTGCAGCATTGGTCGTAATGCGAAGCATTGCGCTTGATGCGTGGAGATGAAGAGACCCTCCCCCCGCCTCCCCGGTCGTCGCGCAGCATTCTCACCTCGCGCGACGCCCGCCTCTCAGCTTTCTTCCTCCCCCCTCCCCCGGCCTTGCTTTCGCACCTCACCTGTCACCGCCCTCCTGCCCTCCCTTATAAGGCCGCCCGCCGGCCTCCCTCAGTCATTCGCCTTCCAGCCGTCCTCAACGCTCTGCCCGTTTTCCTGTCTGGCTCTCCACCACCGCTGCTTCACCTCGGACCGCTGCCCCCCCTCGGGCTCCTCCACCATGCCCGGACGCGGAAAGGGAAGGGGCCGCAAGAGCTCCCGGGCGACCGCCCTGGCCATGCCGGGACCCTCCTCGGGCTCACCCGGAGGCGCCTCAACACCTCCGGCCCCGGCCTTCCCCTCGGCGACCTCGGGCCGCCCCTCGGGCGCCGAGACAGCCTTGATACTCGAGGCCCTGCAGCACGTGACTACGCGCATGGACGCCCTCGAGTCGGGGGGAGCCCGAGGAGCACCGGAGCAACTGGAGGCCGCCTACACCACGCCGCCCGCCCCAGCTCCTCGGGCGTGGGCCGCCGCCGGGGGCCCGGCCCCCGGCGCCACCTCAAGCGACTCTGCCCGGGGCAGCCCACCCCCACTACCAGCGGTACGACCGTCTCGCTGCCCGAGGCGGGCCCGCTCCGCCCCCCGTCTACCTCCAGGACGTCGCCGAGCAGCACACCCCAGCATCCGCGGCCGACGCCGTCCGTGACATCCTCGCTTCCGCCGAGGCGCACCGCACCGTCAGGCGCCAAGGCATTCCCTCGGACTACATCTTCCCCTCGGACCTCGTGGAGAGGGGCCCTGAGCGGAAGCCGGTGAGGAGGGGCGAGGCGACCAGGGACGAGTATAACCTCGCCCTCCTCACCCTCGCCAGCCATCCAGCCTTCCCCGCGCACTCCGTCCAGGGCCTACACCACCACCTCACCGTGATGAGGGACATCCTGGTGCATCCGTGGCCTACCGTCCGCCGTTATTCAGAGGCCATATTCACCTGGACAGCGGACGGGAGGCTCCCCCACGGATGGCACGATCCAGTCGCCCTCAACATGCTGAGGATGGACTCCCTCACCACGCCCGCCGCCCTCACCCAAGCCGCCCCGGCAGAACCAGCTCCCCGAGGCGAGGATTGGGCCCGAGGCGCACACCTGCCCCGGCCCCAAGTCGACACCCGCATCGCCTACGATAGGCACACTCACGGGGCCCACTGTCCCGCCTGGAACCGCGAGCCCGCCTCGTGCGATCGGGCCCCCGTCGGGGAGGCCCACGGCGAGGTGGGAGACAGGCACCGGCACGTATGCGCTTATTGCGCCAACGTGCGCCGCATACTAACCATGCATAGCGAAGCCGGATGCCTCACCAAGCAAGCCCGTGAGCGCCAGACCCCGGCCGCCTCGGCGGATTTTTGATCCGCCGCCCCCCCCCCCCCCCCGGCCGGCCCGGGGGGCCCTCCCCGGCGCCTCACCCACACCGCTGCCGACAGCCCCGTGACCTCCACCGACAACCCCCCAGCGCCCACCGATCGAAACGCCGCCCAGACAGAGCCGGGGATCATCACCTCGCACCTCACGCCTCAGACACAGCCCAGCCTCACGAGGAACCCTCCCCAGATAGCACAGCCGCCGACCTTCACGACACCGCCTTCCTCAACCCGCCCGTCCCGACCCCGACCCCCACCCCACCCAGCCCTGAGGACTTCGCTGCCCCCCTGCTCGACCCTCGCCGGACCTCCTCACCGGATCTCTCCAAGGAGCGGGCCTCCTCTATCTTTGGCCGCCTGCTCCCTGTCGACGTAGGCCCCGGACACTCGCCGCCCACACAGGGAACCTGACCTCTAAGGCGGTGCGCGCACATGTGCCCCACCTCGCCCCCCCTCGGGCGCGCCTCGAGCCCTCTCCTCCGCTTTGGTGGAGGGCTCCTCGGCGCCCCCTCCCCTCACTGAACTATTACCTCTGCTCCGTATGAGCCCCTGTATAGACTCTCTTGTTCTCTGTTCTCTGCTCCTCATGAGCCTGTTACCATGTACCTGCTCCTCCTGAGCCTTGTCACTGTTGCCCTGTCTAACCCCTCTGTTGCCAGAGGCGCCTCAATAAACGCCTCTTTTTCCCACCCCCGCCTTGCTTTCTTCCTTTTCGCGCATCGGTCGTAATGCGAAGCATTGCGCTTGATGCGTGGAGAGGAAGAGACCCTCCCCCCGCCTCCCCGGTCGTCGCGCAGCATTCTCACCTCGCGCGACGCCCGCCTCTCAGCTTTCTTCCTCCCCCCTCCCCCGGCCTTGCTTTCGCACCTCACCTGTCACCGCCCTCCTGCCCTCCCTTATAAGGCCGCCCGCCGGCCTCCCTCAGTCATTCGCATTCCAGCCGTCCTCCACGCTCTGCCCGTTTTCCTCCACCCACCCACCCAACTTTCTCTTCCTCTCTTCTCTTCTCTTTCAGCTGGTGCAGGGCTCCTCGGCGCCCCCTCCCCTCACTGAACTATTACATCTGCTCTGTATGAGCCCCTGTATAGACTCTCTTGTTCTCTGTTCTCTGCTCCTCATGAGCCTGTTACCATGTACCTGCTCCTCCTGAGCCTTGTCACTGTTGCCCTGTCTAACCCCTCTGTTGCCAGAGGCGCCTCAATAAACGCCTCTTTTTCCCACCCCCGCCTTGCTTTCTTCCTTTTCGCGCATCAGTTTTTTTTTTTCATTTGAGTTGTAGTTTATATTAAAATCACCCAGAATGAAAATTTCTGCAGTTGTTAATTTTTGTACTGCGCTAACACTTTTTTCAAGGGCCTCAAGGAAGCTGCCTATGTTTCCTGTTGGTGGTCTGTACAGACTTGCTATGGCTGTTTGCTTGCTTATCATTTTTTATTAAGCACCATACAAGTTCTATGAGGTGTTCTGAAATATTTGCTGTTTCTAGTGTTTCAGCATCTACATTTTTGGTGAGTTTGCAGTATATAGCTACACCCCCACCTTTGTTTGTTTGTTGTGTTTCATTTAATGTTTTTCTGTCATTATGTACAAGCCTATACCCATCTATGTTGAGAATATTGTTGTGGTGCTTGACAGTGTACCAGGTTTCTGACATTGTTAGTACATCAATGTCTTCATGTTTTAGGTGTAGTTTTATCAGGTCTAGTTTATTGTATGCACTCTGGCAGTTTAAGTGGGCGAAGTGTGTGCCCCTGCCTAGTCTGCATTCAATTTCCTCAACCATGGATAAAGCAGTGGATGTTGGATTATGCGAGTTTAGTTTTATATTTATTTTGTTTCTTTATGTTATTAGGTTGCTGAGGTGCAGGTATATTTAAAAATCACGGTGAGAAGAGATTTGATCCATTGTTGGATTTTGTATCGCGATATAAATTTTCACTGTAATGCGTGTTTCACCCGTGACACAAAGTTGTTATTGCACTTTTAATGCATTTTAGTAAATAATATTATAACTTTTATGTTCAGAACTAGGCATCTATGATGCTATGCTATTTATAGCAGCAGGGTTTTTTCTGGCTTGCATGGTTGGATATTGTGAAATTGAAGGTGAAATGACGTGACACCTCATGAAACACATGTTATGCTCACTTTCAAGCATCATTGTTTTACACACAGAGACTTAACAGTCCTAAAATTAGTTTTCTGACATTTTTGCATGTTACAACTTTGCAAATAAACTAGCTATGTTTGAATATTTTGGTCTACAATGAAGTAGTTTCCAACACAAGTAGTAGTTTCACCATTCCCATTTTTAGCTGTCATATTTGTGTGACAAATGAATCTATTTTTGCAATAAAAAATAAACCAAACAGATTTTTCTCACTGGATTGCTGTCATTGCGACTTTGGGGTATAATGAAAGGAATTTTCTTCATTTGGTATGAAAAGGAGAATTAATTTAGAAGAAAGGCACACATACTGTGACATAGGCCTAGATAAAAGATTCACCCTATAGAGTGGCTGTAATGACATCAAAAGACAACTTTCAGTGGCCATATTGGATTACATACAGAAGGCTTGCAACTGCCTACACTGTGCTTATTTACTGATTTGTTGGTTTATTTGTCACTATTTTGAGCAGTTTGGCCTCAGCAGTTGTTGCTAAAGTGCTGTAAGTAAACACATTGGATGTAAACTGCCCAGAACCCAAGAAAACTCAGTTTTACTGCATTTGCAAGCATTCACAACATGGCTAGGGAGGGTGCACGTAATCCAAAGATGGCTGGCTGCTGACCGCTGACTGCTGACGTCATGTGTACTCCCTCTATACCATAGCCTACTTAATTGCAGGGAATCTTTTAGCTAACATAAGTTTACTGAATTGAAATTGAACATTACTGACTAAACAACTCATATTATCAACTGAAATTCAGTGTTTGACACTTCTGACAGTTTGAACACGATAAAAACTAGATAAAAGATTCACCCGGTTACCGGTACTTGTAAGTTGTAGTACTACGAGCACCTGTCGCGGTTTCAGTTCTCAACCAGTTTCAGTTCTCAACATCGCTACTGCCCATGCATCTAAATCTCAATGCAACAAATTCAACATGGCCTCTATGGGCGTTTGCCAACTTGTGTGTTTCATTTAACAATATACGGTTGGTATATGAGGTTTTAAGGGTTTTAGAGTGATTTACACATTAGAAATCACCACACACACACATCAAAAGCAAAAGCAAAGTTGTCACTTGAATCCAGGGCCGCGTTCAGGGTACGTCTCGGCGACGTCGCGGCGATGCTTTTTGGCTTATTTGCGTTCAGGGTGCGTCGCGGCGATGTCTCGGCGACGCCTCCCTTTTCAGATAGGAGACAAAAAGCGCCTCGAAAATGGCCACCGTCTCCGGTGGTTTCAGCCTATCACAGCACAGCTTTCCCATTGCAAATGGCCGCCCCCTATTGGGGCGGCCATTTTTGGGGCGGCCATTTTCGAGACAACCAACTGCTTTTCCCGTTCAGACTGGTGTGACGTCATGCCCATCGCCGAGGCACTGCCGAGACCGAGCCTGAAAGCGGCCCAGGCATGAGAACTGAAACCGCGACACTGGGTGAATCCTTTATCTAGATAAAAACGTGAGCAAAGAAATTAACTGAAATATTGCTGGATTGATTTCTATGCAAAACAAAACCTACCTGTTTAGTTTTTACTAAACAGTCATTATCAAGTGCGAGTCATGTGACTGATATACTGATAATACTCATATAGCTTCTTCTGACCTTCTTGTGACAAGAAGTCGTACTTTTAGTAGACAATTTTCAGGTTGACAAGCCAAACCTTCTTACCTTGTCAACCTGAAAATTGTCTACGACCTCTTTTACTTGAATATAATCTTCTCCCTAGCAATAATACAGTGTAGTATTTAAATAACTACGATAGTATCAGAATGCACTGAATAGTTAATAATGCAATTTACTACAATTTACAATGAATTACTCAGTATAATACAAAAAAATTAAATAAATAAAAAGTATGTCCCACACCACTACTCTACGGTTGCGTTAGTGCTGCCATCTTGTGTTTCGTGTATGTGTAACTATAAAACTACTTATAGCAATGACAACATGCCTATTGTATTGTAGGCTATTCTCTGTATAACTCATCGTATCACGGCTGTAGCGCATGTACGCTAAATTAAGCATTTGGTACATAAATACTGAATTTTATAATACTAATCTGCGTCCTATTTAACAGACAAATCATGGTTATTTTCGTTATCATAGGTGGTTGTTTTCAGTTCCCGCTAAATTTTAGACATGGTGGACTTGTGCCTCTCGTTGTGAGATTTACTATTTGGTTAACAGCAACAACGAGACAATAAGTGACGGGGGTGTGTATCTATAGTGTTTGAACACAAATTCAAAATGGTGGACGATTTTGAAAGGGAATATGAAGATGATCTGGACGCTTTATTGGAAATGGAAGAGGGTAAGCAAAACTTGTAAACAAACGTTTGACACCTGATCAGGCTGATGTAGTGATGAGCTTAGGCAATGTGATTCTCACAGTTAGGTACCCCAGTAAAATTTTCAAATTATTCCAAACATTCAAATTATAATTTCATTGGAAGCTCCAATGAATCAAAAGCAATATGCTTTTTGAATTTTTAAGATATTCCAAAAATTGAATGAGATATGTGCATTTGAAGTTTGTTGAATTTAAGATTTTTTGTATTAGCTAATGCACTAGAGAAGTGCCTTATTTAGGGCTGTTAAATAGACTAATTATAACAACATTTCCTTGTAGTTTCTTTATTAATGATCCTATCCTGATCAAACTTCACACCAAGGTTCTTCTTCGTATACCAAATCACCCCAGCTTATCAAAACTGATATATAAAAATTAGATCACCGGAAAATGTAGGTTTCCATGGCAACCATAATGCAATCACTCCCACCTACAATATGAGTCAACTGTAGCTATTTTTAAATAATGGTCAGATCCTGATGAAATTTCACATCAAGGTTCTTCTTGGTCTGTCAAATCACCTCAGCTTATCAAAACTGATATAAAAAAATTAGATCACAGAAAAATGTTGGTTTCCATGGCAACCGTAATACAATCATGCCTACAACTGCAGTTTCTTTATTAATGGTTTGTTCCTGATCAAACTTGACATCAAGGTTCTTCTTACACCAAATCACCCCAGCTTATCAAAATGGATATACAAAAATTAGATCACAGGAAAATGTAGGTTTCCATGGCAACCGTAATACAATCACTCCCGCCTACAATATCAGTCAACTGTAGCTCTTTTTTTATAATGGTCAGATCCCGATGAAATGTCACATTAAATGTCACCACCAACAACCAAACAACCACCAACATCAAACAAACAACAAACCAACAACAACCAAACCAACAACAACCCAACCAACAACAACCCAACCAACAACAACCCAACCAACAACAACCCAACCAAACACCACCAAACACCGTTGATTTAACGACTACTGTAGCCGACGCATCCCTCGACCCTCCCGGGGGCCGCGCGTGAGTCAGAATCCAGTCAAAACACCAACTTTTGGCCATCAAATTGTAGAGTTGCGATTCCAGTTAGAGTCAATGTAAGACCAGTTTTAGGAAGATAAAATGCTAAAGTTTCTCATTATGATAGTTAACATGCACTTTCCCGGCAGTCTTAGCTCTGATTTCTGCATCTGAAGACTTGAATGGCTTGGTAAAATGCCTTTCAAATGTCACACAGCCCAACCAAACACCACAAAACACCGTTGATTTAACGACTACTGTAGCCGACGCATCCCTCGACCCTCCCGCGGGCCGCGGGGACCCGCGCGTGAGTCAGAATCCAGTCAAAACACCAACTTTTGGCCATCAAATTGTAGAGTTGCGATTCCAGTTAGAGTCAATGTAAGACCAGTTTTAGGAAGATAAAATGCTAAAGTTTCCCATTATGATAGTTAACATGCACTTTCCCGGCAGTCTTAGCTCTGATTTCTGCATCTGAAGACTTGAATGGCTTGGTAAAATGCCTTTCAAATGTCACACAGCACTGAAAATGGTCTCTATCTGTGCCCCAGTCTGTTGTGCTTCAAACCCAGATGTAGCAGTCAATGCAGTGTGCATGTGTTGCACATGTGGTGCCGTTTTCCGACATGACTGGGCTGCTCAGAAAGTCGCTAGAAGTTGTACAAGTTTTATCCGCCGGCGACAGTGGCGCTCCCGGCGGATTCCGGGGTACCTATCACAGTGACACAGTCACAGACACAGACCGGTGTCGCAGTTTGAGCGCCCTGCCAGTTTGAGCTGACTGCATACACTCAAACTCAAGGCATTGTCAATGGTCGTGAGCAATCTTCATACAGAAAATACAGGAAAAGTGAAATATCTCTAAAAGCACACCACCTAGAAACAAATCGCTTGGTACACATATTAGAAAACATCTTTACCAAAAATTGGGGCGCTGCGGTATATCTGTCTCCACTGCAGCATCTGAACTCTGTGACTGATTCTAATAACCTGAGAAAAGTTAGATAATTAGTTATTTATCTTTCATTTGATACCTACATTGTGTACTTCTGTCATCTCCCAAAGACACTAGAGCACTTTCAAACACGTGTTCAGATCGGCGGGATCGGCACGGAATTGACAAAACTACAGTGATTTTAAATTTGCATTACGGTTGCCATGGAAACCTACATTTTTCTGTGATCTAATTTTTTGGGATCAGTTTTGATAAGCTGGGGTGATTTGCCATACGAAGAGGAACCTTGGTGTGAAGTTTGATCAGGATCTGACAATTAATAAAGATACTACAAAGAAATGTACCTATCCTGGAACACAAATGGTCACAACTTATGAGCTATAACCAATAGGACAAAATATTGATTTCTAGGAAAACTAAATCGTAGATAACTTTGGAACGACTAATCATATTTACTCGAATTAAAAAACCCTATTCAGTGAGCTCTGTCTGTGTACCGATTTTCAGTACTGTGCAACAATTTTAAAATTTTCATGTGATGTACCTAACATTATATTAAATTCATAAGGTTAGTGGCGATGCTGTTAGATTTTGACGCATGCGCATGAAACTGACAGTCAGTAGCGAGTCAGCTGAAACTGGCAGGGCGCTCAAACTGCGACACCGGGTGTCACTCACTGCCACTGGTACAGTATCAGTGAGTCAGCGACACTGAGTCACTTGATTATTGATATACGATACTTAGTACTTAGCCTACTAGTAGGGCAGGAACTGCGTCAAGAATAAATAGTTTTACACTGCACAGATCCTCTTTTTTTGGTATTTAAGGAGCAACAATTTTTGTTAACAATTTAAAAGATGCGTGGCCGTGGGGCAGTACCTTAGAATTTAGATGTTGCTAGGACGTAAAACAACAACAAACAAAACAACCCTGTTAGGGATAAGGTTAGGCCCGCGGCGCCACTATCGCCCAACCTGGCTTTGGACATTTCTACTGTTGTGCGACATTTGAAAGACATTTTAAAAGCCTCTTTTAGTCTTCCGAGGTGAAATTCAAAGGAAAAGAGCCAATAATGGAAATTGTAACCCCCAAAACGGCAATCCTTAGCATTTTTTCTTCTTATAAATGATTTCACAATAAGTATAACATGGCCCGCAAATGTATAACATGGCCCATTATTGTTCGTGTTTACCTAGATAAAAGATTCATCCCGTACCTCCAGTACAAGTACCGGGTGAATCTTTTATCTAGTGTTTACCCAACTTTTGCTCCTGCCGAAATTTCTTTTAAGTCTTCCAGGGTATAATTCAAGGGAAAGGAGCCAATAAAGGCAATCTTAATCTCCATAAAGTGAATCCTTAGCATTTTTTCTTCCTAGAAATGGTCTCATAATAAGTATACCGTGGCCCGAAAATGTATAATAAGGCCTAGTATTAACGGTGTTTGTTCCGGCCAAAACCTTGATTATCGGCCGGGACCCTCCTTAGATTTCCAATGGGGTCCCACCTTAATAACGCACTTCTCTAATGTATTAGCTAATTCAAAAGATCTGAAAGTCAACAACATTCAAATACATATAACTCACTCAAATTTTGGAATATTTTAAAAATTCAAAAAGCATATTGCTTTTGATTCATTGGAGCATTCTATGAATTAATGCTTGGACCCCTTTGAAAAATTTAGGAGGGTACCTAGTTTAGGATAGGGTTAGGGGTAGCTGTAAACACTGTTTCATCTCATGATTGGGTCAAAGCTAGTCACGTGACTACCGCCATACTAATAAGCGCTCTGGCTATTCATACGCTCCTGTACAAATAGCTACTGCCTTAAAGTTGCATGGTCCGATGAAATATAATTTTGTCAAAATTAAATCAACTACTTACATTTGATGCTATATATCCAACTTAGATATTGGTCTATTAGCTAATGATTTGGGACAGTATATACAGAATAACCAGTGAGTTTATAACCTCACCCCTTTGAACACTCAGTTTGAAACACCCATTATGCAGGAAGGCCATTAACCAATTAGGCCAATCTCGTGACCCCATTAGCCCCCCCAACCAAGTAGGCCTGCTGTGCAGGGTCATAGAGGGGAAGGGGATATGAGGTGGATGTGTGTGTATGTGTCTGTGTGTTTCCTGACCTGATTTTACAGAGACACAGAGACAGACATACACACAGACATACACACACAGACATACACACACAAGACATACACACACAGACATACACCCATAGATAGGCACACACAGACAGACATGCACACACATAGATACACATTCATACACACACATACACACACATACATATACACACACAGACAGACATGCATAGACAGCACACACAGACACACAAACACAGATATGCACACACCCGACATACACAGACACATACACCTGACCTGACTTTGCAGAGAGAGAGACACACCCACATACAGAAACACATAGACAGCCGCACACAGTCAGAGGCAGACACACATATACATGCACACACATACATACACAGACACACACATACAGACATACACATCCATACACACACAGACACAGATACACCACAGACATACATACACACATACATACACACATACACAGCACAGAAACACACAGATGGACACACACAGACATACACACAGACAGACACACACACAGATACATACAGACATACATAGACAGACAGACACAAGCAGACAACAGACACACATTTTTTTTTTTTTAAACCCTAGTGCCATGGGCCTATGTCACTAATCCATTCCCAGAATGTTACCCACCCAACCAGGAATATCTACCTACAGTCCTGTAAGGTTCCAGGTCATCTCACATCACGTGGTCACCGCGAGATGACATCTGGGTCATAGCCACAGGACTTTTGGCAAGCTTGTCGAAATTATTTTTGGTTCTTTCAGCTCATATTACTTCAAAACTAATCATCTTTAATCAAAATCACTCCGGACTAATGATTAGTAGCTTGTAACGATCAATTTGATATATTTATCTAAAAAATAAGACAAAAATTCAAAGGCCATCGGACCATGCAACTTTAATTAAATGATTCCTTTATAAATAGTTAGTGTACTCTAGTCGTATTTGACATTTATTTGTTGATAAATGTTTGAGAACAAATGTCAAATCCACCTCCACTCACACAAACACAGGATCCGACTCCAATGCCCCAGGTCTTGGCTGGGGGTATTGCCACTATTGGGACAGGAGCATTTGTCCTGGCACCTGTGTGGGTGCACTGAGATCATGTACTGCAAAGCTTCTTTTTTTTAATGTAAAAGACTATCCAGGTTAAAATGGACATATTACTAAACTGTGCAATCATAGAATACTTTAAATCCTATTTTGCTGAAGTTATTTTTTTTTTAAAGAGGTTTTGGATTAAGCCACCATTTTGTTCTCTCCCCGAGGTTGTAGGATCTGCGCATGAGCAAAAACAGTGGTTCGGATGATCCGAGTTGTTTAATCGATTACAGCCAAGATGTCGCAGAGCTAGTCACGGCGTCGACCTAGTCACGGCGCCGTATTCGTGGCCACTTTGTTTAAATTTAGTATCAACACTCCACGCATTGTCATTGCCTTCCCTAATTGGCATAGCATCATGGGCTACCAGTTGGCTGCACACACACCTTTTGATTCCTTACACCCCCTCCCCTATTTCCGTTCATATATTACTACATGTATTAGCAATAGTGCCGATTACAGTAAAACCTCTCTAAATCGACCGACCTTGGGACCGACTTTAAGTGGTCAATTTAGGGAGGTGGTCGGTTTGGGAGTTAGAATATGGTTACAATGGTATTGCTGGGACCCAAATAAAGCGATCGATATACGGGAGTGGTCGATGTGTGGAGGTGGTCGGTTAGAGACGTTTTACTGTACTTGTTTTTCGCACCTCATATCTGTTTGATAAATAAATACGCGACGAATAAAAATAAACAGGCAATAAATTATTTGTGTTTTGACATATAATTATGGAAGACATCGTTGGACTTCTTTAAAAAAATCTAGAACTATAGCATCGTGACGATCGTCATGCTAAAATCTAAATAAAAATGATTCACAGCTTGGTTAGATCGGGCAAACAAAAGATTATTTCTGCGCCCATAATCCATGATCCATAATCCATGTCGATTCAACAATAAATTAATCAAATAATATTGTAATTTACAACACACAAAAAATGTATGTTTATTGTTTGCCTATAGGTTTAGAGTGAAATTTATAACTCAGCAAGCATGCCAGAAATAACTATATATATAAATATATTGACGTTACAATCCCTCTTAATTTAGTTTGACGTACATTTTAGATTAGAGGGTTATCTTTGGAGATATTTGAAGTGAAAATATGCCGAATTAATATTTGACATACATGCCAAAATCCTCATACCAAAAACTAGTAATAGGTGCTGTGCAGCAATAAATTTTAATAAAAACAATTATTTAATCCTTTCTCAGAAGTGGGATCGGAGTTTGATCCGTTCAACAACAAATCGAGGAAGAGCCTCAACTTCTCTACACCGTCAACGCGGCACCTGAGGCGGGTTCCTCGCTGCGCCGGAAATGAGGACGAACGCAGCGGGAGTTTCCTTGACGACAGCTTCCCGAGCCCGCTGCCCGAGGACAGCCCCGTATGCGCAGGTGGAGACGACCAGAAAGCTTCCTTGAAACGCCGCCAGGAGGCCATGTTCGGCGCTCTCTCCGACGACAGCGAGGATGAGAATGAGGACAAGCTGACCATAGATGCAGACCTCCCAGACATTGGTAAGGGTCCTAATCAACCTTTATGTTTTGCTCCCCCGCCTCAGATGATACAGCTTACTTAAACGAACAAAAATGTAAATTACACAGAAAGCATGAATCAATCAATCAATCAATAGTTCCATCCTCTAGTCGAGGGTTGGATGCAATGGTTCTCCACTTGTCCCGATGTTGTGCTGTTCTGATAGACTGTGAATAATTCAAGCCTGTCCACTGTGAAATATTTGTAAACCATGATGTTCTTGGTCTCCCTCTCCCTCTGCTGCCATTCACCTTCCCTTCCAACAATGTACGGTATATTGAACTCTGACGAATGATGTGGCCAAAATAAATAAGTTTCTTTGTCTGTATAGTGGCAAACAAGCTTTTCTTATTTTTAATTTTTCTGAGAACTTCTTTGTTGGTGATCTTCTTTGTCCATGATATTTTCATCATCCTTCGATAAGTCCACATCTCAAATGCTGCTAAACGTTTGTACATTTTCTTAGAGATTGTCCATGTCTCTGCCCCATACATTAGAGTAGACCACACATAACACTGAAGAATACGCTTCCTTGTTTGTATTAATATCTTACTTGATGTTAACACTCTATACATTTTGGAGAATGTTGTTCGGGCTATTGTTATCCTTCTTTTAATTTCTTCCTCACATCTCCCATCATTCGTAATCTTTTGTCCGAGATATATGAATTCGGATACTTGTTCTATGTTTGTGCCATCTATGATTATATTGACGTTTGGTTTATCTGTCTTTTTACTTATAACCATTGTTTTGGTCTTCCTGGCATTCATCTTCATGTTGAATAGTATTCCAGCTTTATTGATTCTATTCACTATATCTTGTAGGTTTTTCTCACTGTCTGCTAGTATTACACTGTCATCGGCATATCTAAGATTGTTGATGTTCATGCCACCTATTGTCACTCTCCCTTGCAATCTTCAATGTGTCTGAAAATCATCTCTGTGTACAGGTTAAATAGACATGGTGACAATACACACCCCTGTCGAACTCCGCGTTTAATCATAACTTCATCCGATAGGCCCTGCTCCATTTTTATAAATGCACGTTGTGTCCAGTATAAGTTCACAATTAGTTTAATGTCTTTGCCATTGACACCAATATCTTGTAAACATTTGACTAACAGTTCATGATTGACTCGGTCGAAGGCCTTCTCATAGTCAATAAAGCAGGCATAAACATCCTGGTTCACTTCACAATAACGTTCACAAATCATTCTCATATTGAAAATCCCTTCACGTGTACCTCTTCCAGATATAAACCCACTTTGTACGTTACTGATTTGTTCTTCAATTTTCTGTCTGTTTCTCAGTAAAATTATTTTCAGGATCATCTTCAACATATGACTCATCAGGCTTAGTGTTCTGTACTCAGTACACAATGTTGGTTTTAGCTTCTTTGGGAGTCGTACAAATATGGATTCATTCATATTCAATGGTATAAATCCAGTCTCATAGATGTCAGTTACTAGCTTATGAATGATTTGAATCCCCACTTCATCTAGTCCTTTTATCATTTCTGATGTTACCTGGTCACTTCCAGGAGCCTTACCTGCCTTTAGATCATTGATAGCCTTCTCAACCTCTGATACTAATATAATATTCCCATCTTCTTTCTCAATTGTGGGTGGGTTCCCTCTGTCATCATTGTATAGTTCGTTTACATATTCTTCCCATCTGGACTTTATTTCATCTTCTTCAAAGAGCATTTTGCCGTCTTTGTTCTTGATACATTTACTGCTTCTCTGTCTGTATCCTTGACCTGTTATCTCTTTCACTTTCTTGTGCATCTCTCTTGAACGATGTTGAGACTCAAGTTGTTCCACTACTTCACACTTCTTATTCCACCATTCATCTTTAGCTTTTTTGCATTCATCTTCTATTTCATTCTTCAGGTGTTTGTATTTAGGTGGATCAGTGGTTTTCACTTTCTTCCTTTCTGCCATCTTTTCTAGTATGGTTTGCGTCATCCATGATTGCTTTGTCTCTCGTTTTTTATTTGGTAACACCTCCTCTGCTGACTTGACCATGCTTTCTCTGAGAGCTTCCCATTCCATTTCAATGTTGTTATACTCTCTCTGAGGAGTTTCTTCATTCATCAGTACACTGAATTTGTTATGAACAGAGACATTATACTTAGTTCTGTATTTTGCATCTTTTAACATGTTCATAGAATGTCCTAATTTGATTCAATTTAATTGAAATTTTAGATTTAATTACGAAATAAAGTCAATGTATATATACACACTTAGTATATAAGATTGAGGTTGATTGAAAACTGTTCTTATGATGAAAATGCCATGTGATGGCTTTTTATATATTTTTTATTGCAGTACACAAACGGAAGAAACCTAGGGTTACTAGTCCTGTTTTAGTAAACAACAACACAAAACCATCAACGTCACAAATGCCTGCGAGTGGAGATTTTGGTGAAGAGAACTTTCAGATCACACCGCCTGCTTCACCGACTCCGTTAGAGAAAGCCATGCGATACCAGTCAAGGCAGTCACAGAACCAGCCACGTGCGGAGAACCTGTCGCAATACCAGGACAGGATCACGGACGGTGAGACAGAGCTATTAGAATATTGTAATTACATCCTTATTGCGTATGTTATTTATTGTCTAAGTTATTGTCGTGGGAGTGATGCAAAACAGGAGAACATTACGCCTAGAGCACGATTCGGATACACACACTTCGTGAACTTCCACGGCTAGTGTCCCAACCATTAGGCTATCAAGGTTCCTTGGTGCAATAACGTCCTCCATACTATGCTTATATAAATATAAAAGGTATATCTAGACGATCTAGTATCAGGATAATGTAACTGAGTTGGATATCAGAACATGGTGCTGTCGTCCTGGTCTCCCCGTAGAGCAGCATTATTCATGAAGTCGTCATGAGTGCGCAATGCCACAAGTCAGTCACTGTCCTTATATGACCATACGTGTTGCTAGGACATAAAACATCAATAAACAAACAAACGAGTAAAGCTACGGACAGAGAGGATGTGTGCATCGCATGCGTGGCAAGTACAAGCGGGCGGCATGCGGTTCTCCCGCATAAATAGCGAACACACTGGATTCGTCTGGTGCGTGGCAAAAAAACCTATACATATATATATTACCCGACTCGACTTTACCAGACCTCGTTCTACCCGACCTCACTCTACCCGACCTCACTCTACCCGACCTCACACTACCCGACCTCACACTACCCGACCTCACTCTACTGACCTCAGTCTACCCGACCTCACTCTACCCGACCTCACTCTACCCGACCTCACTGTACGTCAATTCTTGTAAAGTCAAGTCGTGTAAAGTCTGGTAAATCCAAGCGTCACCATGCGTCAAGCGACAAAAATCGCTCCAAAAGCGATTCTTGATGCCTGCGCGATGCCCGCACAAGAAACGCCCGCGCCGGTGTGTTTGGCTTCTCTTTATTACATACATTTTTATTTTTGACGCCCGCGCCAGAAACGCGTCCAACGTGTTCACAGCTTTAATCTGTCAAAATTGCCGTATCAAACTTCTAGCAATTTATAAATGGACAGTGAGCATTTTGTTGTCACTTCGTTAATTGCAATGCAGATTGCCACACAATAGTAAAAAATGCACTGCATAATATATTTTGGTGGTGTAATAGCTAAATTGCTGAGCAAAAATGAGAAATTGCTAATAAATTTTCATGTTGCAAGACACTGTAGTCAATTACATTTGCCAAAGCAAAATGTTCCTTCCTGTACAAAAAGAAATAGAAGAAAATGTCAAACAAAAGAAACTGATGGTAGTTCTCGTCTAGAACTTAAAAGATCACCTCCTAGAGGGATGCCAAATAAACCAACTCTTCCTTATTTGATATTAAATCAAATTGAATTCAATTTGTATACCCGCCTTTTAGAGACCATTATTATTAGTTTAACAACATATTTTTTGCGGTGTAAAATCCCTTAAAGCTTTGTTTAAAAAAACGCACAAGAAAAACCCCAAAATCTAAATAACTTATATTTCAGGTTATGATTTGGAACGTAAGCGGGTCTTGCGTCTTCGACCCCAAAATGAGGATCACGTGAGAATCACGAACGTAGATGGCATCCGGGTCTTCATGACGGTCAAAGATGAGATTGCACAGGCAAAGGAGGTCAGTTAATTTATCAAATTTCTTTCTTAAAGATGCTGAATCTCAATTAGCACATATTGTGAACTTGACAAATTGAGCATTACTCTTTTTTCCGCCGTTTTCTCTTTTTCTTTTTTCTCCTCACAATATATATTTTTCAATAGTAATCTTAGTTTGTAAGGAATGACCAAGTGTCTGGTTTATTTACCAGTATAGGACAAATGTGAGATCCTATTTTATTCCTGTTTTTCAGTCTACTTGTTATATAACATTAGATTTTTTTTGCTTATTTTATATTACTTTTTTTTTTAATCCAAGGAACAATGATTACTTAATCATGATTGGTTTTTCAGTTAATCCGCCAAACCCAGATTAAGTTGAAAAAATTAGTTTTAATTGAAAATTGGCTTTCAGAATATGGTGGTCTTTCATTTTCATTAACCGATCCCACGCTCGCACCATCTTGAATCAAAAATGAGATTAGTTCCCCGAATGGTCCTAGTCACATTATCCTGATTCTGTGCCTAGATGCAAAAGTGTATATAGCGGTGAAAGTGTTTTTCCAATAAATTTCCATACGTGTTTGTGTTAATCTGCTCGGAACCTTTTCAGATTGAGCGGATGTCGACCAGCCACAAACAGCTTCAGCTGCTCAGCGCCCCTCTGTCTGCATTGAAAGCACAAGTCGAAGAGCAGGTGCGGGCAAACTATTTATTTTTCTCCCCTCTTCCTTCAATCTTCTTTTAGATCGGTGTTTTTTGTTTAAAATAATGCAATATATTAAATAAACCGCCGACTCGCTAGAGTACAGGAAGATCGGGAGATCAAATCCCGGTCAAAGTCAAAACAATGACATACAAAATTGATACTTGTCACTACCTAGCCGGGCGCTCAGCATTACTAGGATAGGATGAGAACTGGTTAGCTCAGTATCAGGATAGTGTGACTGACTGAGAAATTGGGTCATATGGTTGGCAGCCTGGTCTCCCAATGGGGCAGCACTATAAAGTTACTATGAGCGCGCACTGTCATAAGTCGGCCCCCATCCTGAAATGTTGCCAGGATCTAAAACCCCAACAAACAGGTATTGAACAATCCACATCCTGTATGGGGGATCGTGCGTTCGAAACCCAGCCGAGTCAAACCAATGACGTTGATACTTGTCGCTACCTAGCCTTATGCTCCAAATTAATAGGATAGGAGAAAGAGTAGTACCTAGCCATACATTTCTGCCCCCCCCCCCCCCGATACCACTTTCGTCCCTGAGTGTTCATTGTAATAAGTCGGTACCCATCCTGATATCATATTAGATGTTGCTAATATATAAAGTCCCAAACAAACCAATCAAATAAGCATTTAATTGTTTCAGTGTTAATGACTGCCATTGGGTTCGCTCTCCCCCCCCCCCCCCCCCCCCCCCGGCCCGTCATACCCCTATATTCAGTTTATGTGTGAGTGTGTGTGGGGAGGGGGAAGAACGACATTTTCTCATTGTTAGAGAATTGCGGGGAAAATACCGGAAGTCGGTCGTGCTTAAATCGGGGTTCAGTTTATTGAATTACCTTTGATTTTTAGGATTTCCAGGTTCAATGCCACAACGCGTTATATCAAAATAATTGTGTATTATAAAAACAAAATTTTGTTTCCTTTTCCAGAAAAATCGAAAGGTTGCTCAAGAGCTGCAGGCATTGGAGGATGTAGCCAGCGGGTAAGCAACCACCAGAACCTGGTGGATGGGAAGTTATGTCTTTTGCAATATGTAATTACTGCAATAAGCATGAAGTAAAACCATGGCAAATGAATCTTGACATGCACATGCAAAAAGCTGGGCGTCGTAGTGTACAGACTCCATTCGATATTGTATCTTTATTGTGGGTATATCCATGTTAGGCTGAAGCGGTAGGCTATTGTTAGTACTTGATTCGGAAGTGTCAGTGCTCAATTTCTTGGACTGTTAAAGGACTGATGATGCAGGCTCCCGCTCCCAGATTACTGTTACTTGGAGAGGGGTTGGCAGTGGCTGGCGACTAGATTTGGACAGTTAGTGGGGCACACTCACTAAGCAATTAACCTACCATCCTCTCAAATTGTGTATATTTTAAGGAGTGGTTATATGTATGAAAGAAGAAACATACAGGAAGGAAAACCTGTCTAAAAATAGAATTAAACAAATGTGTTAGAATAATGCTTTAAATAAGCTTATAGATATTTTAGAGATGAAAATATAGTTACAACTATATATTTGCAGAAATGTATATAAAAGGCAGCTAGTTGTGATCGGTGGTTACAAGCAGAAAAAAACTAGAACCTATGACGGGGTTCCAACACAATGACATGTATGGGCAGGCACAAGCATAACTGTTACATACTTTTCCCCATTAAGCAGTTCTGTAGAAGATGCTGAAGTCTAGTGTCCTTCTTTCATTGTGAACAGAGCTTATGGCGACAATGACATTATAAGTACATGTGTGCTACTGTGCCTGTAAGAGTATAGAATTGATGAACTCTTGTGCATTTGAACTGCTCATGGGATTC
Source organism: Branchipolynoe longqiensis (assembly GCA_030323885.1). Classification (NCBI taxonomy): domain Eukaryota; kingdom Metazoa; phylum Annelida; class Polychaeta; order Phyllodocida; family Polynoidae; genus Branchipolynoe; species Branchipolynoe longqiensis. The sequence continues at coordinate 55,280,731 of CM059188.1, read as the reverse complement.
AATTAAAAAATAGGCTTCAGCAATAACGGTTCTATTATTATATTGACTTAGTATTCCTTCTATACAGAAAGAAATGTTTAATTAATGCACCAGTATGTAAATCGGCTATGTAGGGTCCAATCTTTGTATGCGTTTTGAATTAGAAAATGACTGCTTTCATCGGATTTTGCTGCTTTAATAATTAGTTCCTTGCTTTCTGTGACAGGGTTCAGGGTGTGGACCCTGAACCTGAGGTGGTCGTAGAAAAGGAAGGAGGAAAACCACTTCTATGGGTGGAACGCTACTCGCCACAACGATACACAGACCTACTCAGTGACGAGGTATGGTTCAATAATTAAACAAAAAGAAGAAGAAATAGTTTATTTGCACAGGACATTGATACAGATGACTCTTCCATTGTCTGTTGGATGGAGATTCCAATGTCTGTGATCGTGCCACTTTATGAAATGAAGTGTCACTTCTTGTTTGCTTTTGCAAAAATTCTTGAAAGACAATTTCTATTGTATTCAAATGTAATAAATACGTAGTGAAGTAAACTTTTGTGATTGAGAAAACTTAGATGTGAAAATATTATCGCCCTTTAATTAATCGCCAAAATCTTTAAAGTTCCTTCTTTGCGGGGTTATCACCCAAAGATGTTTTAAAAGTTGTGATATATTTATTATTGACACTGCACAGACATTAACAACACATTTGTAATATATAAGTATGGAGTGCGTATCTAGCTCTAGCTGGCAATAAACCGCACGTCTTCACTGAAAGTAAAATTTGGGTCGAACTGACCAATCGGTGGTAGAAAAGGAAGCTGCCTGCTAACAGGAAGTGGATTATGCCTACTTCCTGGAAAACCACCTGCTCCCCAGGTTGCTCCAACCGCACACAAAACCACGAAGTTGTAGAACACATCATGCAAGTAGCCAAAAGGCCCCGGGTTCCATTTATATAATATTCGCATAAACCTCCATTGTATACGTACATATGATATTTTGTATTTAATTTGTGTTATAGCACTTTCTTTTGCCTATTAGATTAAGCAATAAATACATCTAAGTCTAGAAATTAGTTTTTCATGAAATATTTCCTTTAGGCAACAAACCGACTCCTTCTGAAGTGGCTGAAACAGTGGGACTACGTGGTGTTTGGGAAGGAGTGCAAGCTGCCCAAGACTGGAGACCAGAAGAAGGAGGGGGCTCAGGGCAACTGGAGAGAGAACAGCGAGAAGTGGAAGGAGGGCAAGGAGAAGGGTGGCGATGGGAAGGGTGGAGAGAAGGGGGAAAAACCCTTCTTCAAGAAGTTTGGGCCGGAAGTGCCTGACGAGCTGGACCAACACAAGCGTCCCATCAACAAGGTGAGGCAATAGACTGGTCCAATGTGGGCAGTTCGCTGGTCCCTCAGGAAGGACGGTGGCTGTGGCGAGCCTTGTCCTTCACTGTAGGCCCTATACTGTAAATTCACTTTGAACTTATAAATGACATTGAACCTGATGACTAAACTTGGTCGGGTTCTTGACTTGCATTTGTTTCTAATGTAGATTGCGGTAAAATTGTTGTAGCAAATATTTTACATTTGATAAACTAGCACTATGTATGTTCACCAGCTCCTCCACCCTCTGACACCCAAACTACAGAGTGCTGACTCTGGACACCCTCACCATGTCCTAGACTAATTAGTAACCCTCGTAGTAACCCACCTCCACCCTACGCCCCCCCCCCCCCCCACCCCTGTGTGCAGGTAGCGGGGCCCACTGCTGCTGCATCATATGGGTGCGCGCACGCACACACACACACACTCACACACACACGCACACACACACACACGTACACGACCCCTTCCCCCTGTTAAACAAAGAAAACTAAAGTTGCTAGTATAGTGGGTGGTCTACCGCATCATCTGTAGTCTATCAAGACCCATCTGAACCTATTATCCCTACCCCAGAGGGATAATTCCTAGAAAACCCCCATCTGACCTGGCTTGACCTGTCTATTTAGCAAACTTGTTAGGGTTAATGTTAAAGTCCCGGTAGACAGCACGCTATAGTAGCACAAAACTAAGTGTAGCTATTTGAAATTTAATGACCGAAAATAATCGTGGTTTGTGGAAATGGGTTTCCGGTTGTCTGTAGAGATGACGTTGCGATGGGCTCCTCCTCTGGATCTGCAGCTTGTCTTATTCCTCCCAATTCCACCAGGTGTCTCTGCTATGCGGCCCGCCCGGTCTCGGGAAGACGACGCTTGCCCACGTGATCGCCCGGCACGCCGGCTACAACATTGTAGAGATCAATGCCAGGTTCGTTTGTTTGTTTCTTTGTGTATTTGTTTGTTTGTTTGTTTCTGTTTTACATCCTAGTAACATCTACGGTCATATAGGGACGGGTATCAATTGGTGACAGTGCGCATTCATGGCGACTATATAGTGCTGTCCCACTGGGAGACTGGAGCCACCGGCACCATGACCGGATATCCGACACACTCATTATTTTGATACAGAGCAAACCAGTCCTTGCTCTATCCTATTAATACATAGCACCAGGCCAGGTAGCGAGCGAAAAGTGTCAATTTTGTAAGTCATAAGATTAACTCAGTTGGGGTTCAAACTCACAACCTTCTGCACGGCAAACCTACCACTGTGCCAGAGTTCTTACCAATTTGGTATCCTACCCTCTGACAACACCTGCCCAATCTAGAAGTAGAACATTCATTGCTCTAAGCAGACAATGTCTAAAAAGACTTGTATTCATGATAACCAGTCATAACACAATTTTGTTATATATTTATTTGTTGTTGTTTTAAGATAGAGTAGTACCTGTTTTCAGCAACATCTGTGATCAGCGAACCTCTACCATGTACAAATAATTGTTCAATGTATAAACTGTTTCTGTCTCATTTTGATTGTCCCTCCGATGACAGGAAGACATCTGCTGTTAGGACAACATTGGTCTGAATGTAGAATGGTCCGTTGAAGACGGGCACTACTGAATATATATTTTTGTTGAAAGATTCCCGGAAGCTTACAACTGTTACTGTGTTAGTCAACATGCTTGGAGTCCTAGTGGCACTCGGTGAGACCAGTGACATCGGGATTTAACTATAATGAGTTGTTTATTTAGACATATAAGTTAATAGGATTGTCATTTTAATTTAAGATGTATGGTATTTTAGAAGTCTATAAGTGATTATAAGTGGTTAATTTGAAACATGTTAAAGCTGCATAGTCCGATGAAAATATCAAATTTTCAAAACCAAAACAATTATCTAAATTTGAGTCTACATATCTAACTTAAGGGGCTGTCACATTACGGCGTATGGCGGGAGCGTATTGAAAACCTATGTACGCCGTGCTGGTGCCACTTTCGGGTGTGTTTGAGCGTATGGGGGACCTATGAGGAGCGTACGAGGAGTGTATGAGGAGCGTATGGGAGCGTGCTGTGACATTTTTTGACATTATGGGCCATACGCCCTCATAGGTCGTGTTTTTTTGAGCATGCACAAAAAAAATTGGACGGACGAATTTATGAAAGCGTATGGCGGCGTATGCCTCATACGCTTCACATACGCCGGCATGTTGCGGCACTGGCGGCGTATGAGTAGCGTATGAGTAGCGTATGAGTAGCGTATGCGGCGTATGCCGACGTATATGACGTAATGCCGCTACGCCGCCATACGCTCCCACCATACGCCGTAATGTGACAGGGCCTTTAGATACTGGTGCACTTATTAAACATTTGTACCCACATAGAATGGAATACTGAGGCAATTGAATAGAACCTGTTACTGCAGAAGCCTATGGGGTCAGAGTTTTGACAAGCTTGCCAAAATTAATTTGACAAGTTCCACTTCAAATATCTCAAAAGTTAGCCACTTAAAATAAAAGTTACTTCAAGCTAAAGTAAGGTACATAATAACGATCAACCTAATGTATTTATCTCAGAAAATTTCAGAAACTCAAAACCATCATTGTTTTTGTTAGATTAATTGATTAAACAGGAAAATTTCAATCACAAACAATTTGCTCTCATCATTGTACTGCTCTTGTTTGATTATTTGTTGTTTTATGTCCTAGCAACATCTAAGGTCATATCAGGACGGGTACCGACTTGTGAGTGCACACTCAGGGCAACTTTATAGTGCTGCCCCACTGTACACCAGGCCGCCAGCACCATGACCTGATATCCCACTCAGTCACATTATCCTGACACTGAGCCAACCAGTCCTTGCCCTATCCTAATAATGCCGAGCGCCAGGCTAGGAAGCGACAAGTATACATTTTTAAGTTATTGGTTTGACTCGCCCAGGATTCGAACCCACAAACTCATGGGTTCGGATCTCCCGATCTTCCAAAACAGGACACAGACGCTCTACTCATTCGGCCACCACGTCTGGTTCGCACTGCTCCTTGTCATGTTCTATTAATGTCGAGCGTCAGGCTGGATAGCGACAAGTATAGATTTGTTGCATCATTGGTTTCACTCGGCCGCATTTCAGACCCACAACCTGCCACATAGGAAGCAAGCGCTAAACTCATTCCATCCGTAATATAAATTTATGACTTATGGTTTGTAGAGAAGAGGGTTTCGTTACCATTTAGCGCTCTTGTATATTTATTTTAGAAACATGTGTTAAATCATTATGGTTGCAATTTTAATGTTCAAATTGCCATTGAAAAAAACACCCAAGTTTTTTTTTCTATTTTCTTTGGTTCAGTGACGACCGGAGCGCCGACACGTTCAAGACGAAGATAGAGGCTGCGACTCGCATGAAATCGGTGATCGGGGCCGACCCGCGACCAAACTGCCTCGTCATCGATGAGATAGACGGCGCCCCGCAGGTGCGGCTCAGGTTACAGTTGCCTAGTCTGATTATTTTGAGTTTTTGCGATATTTCTTTTTACAGTATTTCTTTTGGCCATATTTCTTTTGATCATTAAAATCTATGTCACTTAAGTAGGCCTAGTTTGAAGTAACTTTTATTTTAAATGCCTAACTTTCGAGATATTTGAACTGAAAATATGCAAAAATTTAATTTTGGTGTGCATGTCGAAATTCTGGATATCATAGGCTTCAGCAGTAACAGGTTCTGTTAAATGAACTTAGTATTCCCTTTTATGTGGCAGGAAAGGTCTATAAAATGCATCAGCTCCAAGCTGGATATGTAAGATCAAATCTAGGTCCTGGTCTTGGTAACATGGTATCACAGTAAGGTAGCACTATAAAGTTGTCATGAGTCCGCACTGTCAGAAGTCGGTACTCATTTTGATATGACCTTAGATGTTGCTAGGACGTAAAACAAACAAACAAAATTTAATTGTACACAATGTAATGTAAACGGCCGGAAAACCAGTGCCTCGGCGCGGAATGAATAAACTGATGAATAAACTATTTTACCAATCAATCAATCAATAGTTCTGTCCTCTAGTCGAGTGTTGGATGCAATGGTTCTCCACTTGTCCCGATGTTGTACTGTTCTGATAGACTGTGAATAATTCAAGCCTGTCCACTGAAATATTTGTAAACCATGATGTTCTTGGTCTCCCTCTGCTGCCATTTACCTTCCCTTCCAACAATGTACGGTATATTGAACTCTGACGAATTTTACCAAAAAAAACTAAAAACATGTATGTTACCTTGATGGAGAGGAGAGGTGCCTTCTGCTTGGCCGAATGACACTAGTGCCACATAAAGTTACCAGAATATAGTTTGATAACGAATACTTCTGTTAATATACAATGAAAAGCTAATTGTACATACTTGTAGGGTTTACAACGATAGTCTTCATGGGTGGGCAGATTGATTTCAGATGGGCCTCAGCCTTCGGGTTCCGCCCATTTGAAATTACTGTGCCCGCCGACTCGGACTTCGGCCTTTTGACTGATTTGTAACCACTCCGCAAACCCTCTCGGACTTACGCATGAGTAAAATTGAGTCTTTTTATTATATTCATCACCGGCATTTTGCATGGTTAGTGAGAGTAAATGTGGTTTTAATATATTTTTGTAATTAACAAATTTGGGTTGCTATTCTCGACAGCCGGCTATCAACATGCTCCTGTCCATCATCAAAGGACCGGAAGGGGGCGCCACCGGCAAGAAGAAGAAGAAGGGCGGGCTCCTGCTCCGCCCCATCATCTGTATCTGCAATGATGTGTAAGCACAATGAGCGGGACTTGATGTTATTACACCACCATGGCTCCTATTACACCACCATTACACTAGGCATCTATTACACCACCATTACACCACCTAGGCTCCCTGATGTTACCACACTACCCACTCCTACCTGTCTATGTGGTTCCTTGCCTGAGAGGTCAGTGCAGACCACTACACTCGTCCCCATGGAATTGCAACTCTTTTAATGCTTACAATTACATACATACACAGGGCAGGTTCAACAACTATACAGCGCATAGCTTGTACAGGATCATGGTCACAGCAACCAGTGTCATGGGGGTGATGAAAATATGAAATATTGCATCTAGAGCGGGACTCCAACCCACATCTCTTTGCATTCTGGGCCAGTGTACTAGGCATTACACCACCTAGGCTCCCGGATATCACCATACTACCCACGCCTACCTTTCTATGTGTCTCCTTGCCTGAGAGGTCAGTGCAGACCATTACATTATTGTTGCCTTGCTTGGGTTCCAAAATTTAAAAAAATTACAAATTATGCATTTCGAGTGTGTGTCTGAGGTTTGGGGAAAAGAACACCCTTTTTTGGGGGGGGGGGCGGTTACATTCGTTGATTAAGTGGTGTGATGGGGAAGGAGATTTGGATCTCGGGTAATTAGTCTTCCTCCTATCACTGCTCCTTGTTCTCTCCCAGTATTGCCAACTGGTACCTTTTTCCTTTCATTTCTATTTTTATATTTATAACTTTGCTTTTTTTCACATTAAAGAAATAGTCACGATATATATATATAGTAGGCATTAGTTATTAAAGTGACATAGTTTTGAGTTTCTACCATTTTCTTTTTGGTAAATATATTAAGTTGATCATTGTAACCTGCATTAGCCCAGTCTTATTTTAAATGGGAAATTGGATATATTTTAAGTGAAAACGTGCAAAATTAATTTTGGCATGAATATAAAGTCTTATGCCATAGGTTTCAGCAGTAGTAGCACGTTCCTATTAAATTGACTTAATATTTATTCCCTTCTATGCAGAAATAAATGTTCGATTAATGCGCCAGTATTTATGTTAGATATATAGGATTAAATCTAGATAAGTGTTCTGGTTTTGAAAATGCTATGCTTTCAGCGGACTATGCAGCTTAAGCATGATAGATTAAAAAAATAGTAAAATATTATATATTAAAATATTATATAAAATTCGTAATATTAACATTTGACTAACATCCATAGAAATATACAATATTACTAATATTGTGGTTAGCAGTTGACTGCAAGCATGCTCTGGAAAAGGTCTAATAGGGGATTCCCACCACCAGCGATCCCTCTGACGTCAGTGCCAAGAACTAATATTGTGGTTAGCAGTTGACTGCAAGCATGCGCTGTGGAAATGATCTAATAGGGGATTCCCACCACCAAGCTACCCTCTGACGTCAGTGGCAAGAATTAGCATTGTGGGTATCAGTTCACTGCGCATGCACCACAGAAAAGGTCTATAAGTTATAACATGTCTGTGTATTGCAGGTATGCCCCTTCTCTCCGCCAACTGCGCCCTCTGGCGCTGACCATCACCTTCCCTCCGACAGTGGCCACCAAGCTGGCCAGCCGCCTCCAGCAGGTAACACCCGCTGTTATACACCCAGTCGGGGCGCTTCAAATATTACGTAACGCTAATTTGGTCAAAATTAGCCCCCCCCCCCTTGTAACCATCCGTAACGCTAGGCCACATAACGCTTGGATCTACACCTCGCCCCCTCTAAGGATTATATAATATTTGAATGGCCATCCTACGGCCCACTTTGACTAGGACCTAAAACCATAACAAACAAACAAACTCCACTAGGCGAGGTATACCAGTTGTATCCAGACTCTTTTCTTTTTTTAAGTTGTTTATTAAATGCCCAAGTGGTACTCAATAACGCATTTTCTGTGACTATAGCCACTGAAGCTCCTGGTAGAATGCCCAGTTTGATCAAACTGAAAATAATAGACTCATTCAGTTTAAACAAAAATGTACAGAGTTATTCCTTCAGATACTATTTAAATTTCAATTCATTTTGCCTGGTCAGTTGGTTTTGAGTTTCTTACTCTTTTTCCGATTAATAAATTAGTTTGCTCTTTATAATCTACTGTATGCTTACTTTAATTTGAAGTAACTTTTCTTCGAGTGACAACATGCTAAATTAATTTTGGCGTGCACCTCAAAATGTTGACATCATAGGCTTCAACAACTATATATTCTACTAAATTGACTTATGCATACATAGGTATGTGACAAAAAATTTCAAACCTCTTCAATAATAAAACAAAGGGCACCACTGGAAAGACCTTGAAACGCCATTCAACATGACACCAAGATTATGGGAATAGGTGGAGTATTAAGGAAGTTATGGCCTTTTCCAACTCTGAAATTGGTAATTATTTTCTTACATAAAATTAAGGTATAAGCACTAGATTTCTGTGACCGAAATTGGTGACTCATTCTCTGACCAATAAGCCACCACATGTAGCTCCTCTATTGCATTCCGCCTCGCGCCAATTCTGAGTGCCTCGTCACAATTTCCCCAAACTCAACAGTATATAAGATGAATAATGGCTACACATTCCAGTTAACTTTTTTAAAATTCCAGATTGATATATAAGGGTGAATTTGCAGGTTGAAATTGAGTGAAACTTTTGAAGTTATTATTGGAATAGCAAAACTTCACCAAATTGAAATATTGTTAAACTAAGCTGTAAAGGGATTCCCATGCTACATAATAGACAAGAATAATCAAGATTGACCAATGAAAACCAATCATAGAGGCGTTTTTCTAGACCCCTCCAAAAAAAAGGTGCGATTGGCTGGATCAGTTTTGTTGTAAGAAAATATCCGCCGCTAGTCGCCGTTTGCGCACATACCTAGGCCATACGCAGCAACAAATACTTAATAAGTGCACCCGTATCTAAGTTTGATATGTAGGATCAAATCTAGATACATGGTTGTGTTAACAAAATGTGATGCTTTCATCGGGATATGCCGCTTTACTCAGTGTTAATACTGATCAAAGTTGTTCTGGCTGGATAGCTAAACTCATTTAATAAACACTTCATCACCAGCTTTTATATGGAGTTCTTTCGGAATGTATATCAACCATGGTCTGTATTCATTCAGAAGCTCAAAGTCATATGTTGTATATTTTAATGTGCCAGAATTATCCAGCGCGCTCTCCAGCTCCGGCCACTTTACGCCCTTCCGTTGGGCTAGAGGGGCGCCACATACCACTCCACCCACCACTGCCTCCGGTGATACATTGCTGCCTGACAGACCTTTGCTTAACAATTTTGTTTAATTGAAGGAGGGCGCTATTGACAGTAGTAGGGCCAAAGTCACTAGACTGAACTAAGTGTCACATTGTTGTCTTATCATTGATTATACGTAAAGTTCAGTTTATTAGTTAATAAGTGAAATATAGGTCCAGGTCTTTCTTATTTTTTGAAAGCTTGTTTGCCATTAGTTTTATTTGTGTAAGCGTGACTTACTTATCAAGAATGAAAGATCTCTGCGATTTCCCCTGTCGCCATAGAAGGACAACAGAGGTCAGCGTAGTCCCTGCCGCCACTGCGTGGTGGTGAGGCTCACATATAGACTACACTATCCTTTGAGAGCGCTCCGCAGTCCTCATTACGATCATATTATCGCCCATCTAACCATCGATTTCCGCTTTCTCCCCCCATCACTTTCATTCCGTCTCACATATCTAATCAATCCGTGGTTTCTTTTCATGCAGATTGCGCGCTGTGAGAAGTTGAGGGCTGACTTGACGGCTTTGCTTGCGCTGTGCGAAAAGTCTGATAACGACATCCGCTCATGTCTTAACACTCTCCAGGTAGGTATGCCACAATATGTATCCGGTAATAGGTATATAACCAGTCAAGATAACCTAGTGGGTAAAGCCTCACTTACTTCCCATATGAGTTTTGCGTTATGCATAATATTATATGTACTTCTATATTTTGTTATGTTACACCCTATGGAACCTTTGAACTATCCGCAACCTTGATTATCTTATAAATGTTCAATTATATTCCATAGCATATCTGTATGTATACCATGTAGTTTTCTAACTTGTAGTTTATTTTGATAATTTTATCAATCTGTTAAATTGTTTATATATATTTCATATTTTAAAAGAAAGATAAAATATATATAATATATATCTATTTTTAAATTTATATCTATATATTATATAAAAAAGAATTAGAAAAATAACCGCAGTGAATAAAACTTTTTTATATTATGTGCATGTGTGTAGTTTCTAAGATGGGCTGAAGGTGTCGGTTTGATTTTCAGTTTGTTCGCAGTAAAAGTCGCGACCTCACCCTCGCAACCGTCAACTCGACAAGTATCGGTCAGAAGGATGCTCATCGAAGTCTCTTCACTGTATGGCAAAGCATCTTCACCATGCCAAAGCCAAAGCGGTCAGTATCTACATGCTGAGCTTTGTATGTGTGGAGTGCATGTGTATTCTAAGCTAATATAATTATTTTAAAAGAACCCATTACTGTATCTTATATGTTCCGAAAGCATGTGCCGGTAAGACAAGAGTAGCGATAAAAAGTCAGGTTTATGCAAGCAAGTTGTATGTATTTGGTTATCAGGCAGAAGTTTTGTAGTTAGCGCAATGATTAATGAGGAGACTCATTGTAAAACTTACCGAACAATACCAGGTTGTGTCGTGAACCCTTTGCTCTACAGGTTTGAGATGATTATGAATCTGGCATTTTGGACGGCAGGTTTGATCATAGACGTTTGTTTGTTGTGGATTTACATCCTAGCAACATCTAAGGTTATCAGGACGGGTCTGACTTGTGACTGCACACTCCTGGTGACCTTGGATGTTGTTAGTACATAAAACCCCAACAACTAAACAAACATTTTGTTTGATTCCTGTATAAATATGAGTACTTGTTCACAGTCGAAGATCGGCGTTTTGACCCTGAGAAACGCTCCATATATCTTCAGATGAATAAATGATATCACCAATAACAACAACAACAATAAAAACCCACTATCAGCGCATTAACCTTTCAGGAAGCGATACGTGAATCCACACGACCGAGAGAACCTGCCACAGAAAGAGCTGCAGCAAATGTCAAAGGTCACCAACGAGAACAACATGAGTGACTCTGCCAGGTGAGTTAATAGAAGCCAGCCAAGCCATTACAAGTTGACTAAGAAATACCCCTCTCATTGTAATGCACACGTACCAGAAGGAAGGAATGCTTGTTGTTATTACTGGAAAGTGGACATTGCATATATTTCTTAATTGTATTGATTTTCTTTATATCAAAATAGGGGAGGGTGGTTTTGATCGACATCCCCAACTTACTTAGGCTGTTGTTCACATCACCATTAGCACTTCCCTTCTTTTAATAATAATAATAATAAATTCTATAGGAACATGCTATTACTGGAGCAAAGTTATTTAGACAAGATCAGTATAGGTTTTCGCTTTTCTTGTCAGAGCCCGCTTTCATCGCTGATTACAATGCCCAATATTTGCAGACTGTGCTTGGAGATCGTTCTGCTCTCACTGTTGTGACCTTACCTATCACTTTGATCCCTGTGTTTATATCGCCGTGTTCCCTTTCTGGTAGGTTTCAGAACACGCTGCTGTTGGCCCAGCAGACAGGCGAGACTGAGAAACTTATGCAGGGACTGTATGAGAACTACCTCCTCTCCAAGGTCAAGGACCCGCGCATGGAACTGGTAAAGAACAAGAAATAATAATTAAAAGTTCCTTAATGAAGTTAATCTGTTGGTCTTGATAAATATATTAGGTTAACCCATTATGGCCGACAGGTGGCAGCATTGTATTCTGCAATCTCTAAATTGGAACAGTCCAACTCCCAGACTTCACCAACATGTGGAAATAAACTGGGGACGGCTCCTAGATTGAAGCTGTCCATCATATATTCATCCTCAATGCAGTCTATTGCACTCGTCCCCCTGGAATTGTAAGTCTTGTAAATGGTTTACATCCAGAAGTCGTTTAATGCTTACAATTACATACATACAGGCAATGCACTTATGATATACACACACACAGGGTAGGTTCAACAACCATACAACCACACTTGCCATTCCTAGGCTAGCGTGCTAACCATTACTCTACCATAGCTCCCTTATGCAATCACTCTAACCACGCCTACCTGTCTATGTGGCTCCTTGCCTGAGAGGTCAGTGCAGTCTACTACAATGATATTAACTGAAACGCTGCCTGTTTTGTTGGTTGCTAGGTGCAGAAGGCCAACACGTGGCTCTGCTCGGTAGACATAATGCAGAGGGAAGTGGCGACCCACCAGAACTACAGCCTGTGGCGGTACACGCAGTACCTGCCGGTCACCTTCCACCTCATGTTTGCCTCCAACCACCACCCCAAGATACAGTACCCTCACAGCCAGTTCGAGGTAACCACACCTCCAACTTCTGTGCCATTTTCACCTCCAGATTGATATGTTTACATACCCCAAAAGACTCCATTCCTGACTTACTTGTTTAAAACCTTTTTATGCTGTAAAATAAAAAATAAAAATGGTTATTCTTTGGTTATATATATATTTTATTTAAATATTAAAAGTTATATTTACGTTTGTTGATAGACTCACCATTAATATCATGTGACTTCCAGCTTTAATCAAAGGATGTAAGCAAATACTTTGTCAGCGTCTCCTAGTCGGTATGGGGTACAAAGGGCAACACACAGCCTTAGATTAAAAAAAAAATTGAATTGTGGAAATAAATGTCATAATTAACTATCTGAATTGCACCACCAGAACCTGACCAAGCTGAACAAAACCATGGCTCTGATGGAGAGCATGCTGACTGACATGGCGCCCTCTGTGAGGAAGAACGTGAACTTGAACGTGGCGGTGATGGAGATGCTACCACCACTTCTCGACATCATCCAGCCCAACCTCAGACCGGTGAGTTAGACAAAATAATACAGCGTTATGATAACGCTTAGGCGTGTGTGATTATTCGTTTGTGTTAGTTAGTTAAGAAGGAAGCCCGTATGCTCCCCTCCCCCGCCTGCCTGCCTTAAAGGTGCATACTCCGATGTTTTTGAGTTTCTGTAGAATTAAATCTAAGTATGTTTGTTGGTTTCGAAGATTTACTGCTTTCATCGGACTATATTGCTTTAAGTTACTGTTCTCGCGTGGTTAGTGGCAACCAAGCTTTTGTCGTTTTCAAATATGCAGTGTTACTAGTAAAACCCAAAATACCCAAATTAATTTGATCAAAGACTAAGGCAATATGAATTTTTTTTAAAATCATCTTGGACAATTTTAATCTTAGATATTGCTTGGTATTAATGCAAAGGAATTTGCTATTTAACCCCACAAAAGTCATAATTAATATATTTCATTGTTTAGTAGACTGAACCTAGTTCGGATCATGGTAGTCTAGTTCTGAAGCTACATTTTTCTTTCCTAAGCTTTATTCAAGGTAAAAGAGAGCAGTGGACTGCCTGATTCATTAAATAAACCCGACATGTAAAAAAATGTTTATACAACTTTTTAATTACGGTACTTATTTTAGATTTTAAGTTGCATAATCTATCGGTTAATAAACTGTTCCTTTTTTTTAGTGTAATGCATCACGTTTACAATTATCCTAATTTTCGTTCAGAGCAACTGTTGTCCTAATTGACTAACTTTTGAGGTATTCATAGTGGAAGTGTAGAAGATGATTTGTGCATGCGCACAGGTTGAAGTGACATGGCTATGATAACTAGGTCATGTCGAAGCCAGCATGTTGTTAAGGAGGGAAACCCCAATGAAATGATGAATGAGCACACTATAGTATGGGTATGGGTATGGATATGTAGGATCAAAATCTAGGTAGATGCTTTGGTTTAGGACATATTCCATCTGGTTATTATGCTACTTTTAAATAACTCCTTTACATTGCTCTCACATTAGGTAAACACGCAGTTGTACAGTCAGCGGGAAAAGGCGGAGTTGTCTCACCTCATCCGGGTCATGATTGCCTACAACATGTCGTACAGCCAAGAGCGAACTGTCGACGGCCAATACGTGTACACTCTCAACCCGTATGTTGCACATTTCGGTGAAAGTATCTCTTATTCCTTGTGTTTCCATCCCCCCCCCCCCGGATTTGTTAGAATAACCGTAATCCCGCATACCTGAAATAGGAAAAAGGCAGAGCGCGGAGGAGGGCTGGGAGGCCCGCTCCTTGTGGGGCTGCGGTGAGGAGGTCCGGCGAGGGTCGAGCAGGGGGGCAGCGAAGTCCTCAGGGCTGGGCGGGGTGGGGGTCGGGGTCGGGTCGGGTGGGTTGATGAAGGCGGTGTCGTGGAGGTCGTGATGGTCGGCGGCTGTGCTGTCTGGGGAGGGTTCGTCCTGAGGATGGGCGGCGTCTGGGGCCTGCGGTGCGAGGTGATGGTTCCCGGCTCTGTCTGGGCGGCGTTTCGATCGGTGGTCACTGGGGGGTTGTCGGTGGTGGTCAGGGGGTTGTCGGCATGGGTGTGGGTGAGGTGCCGGGGATGGCCCCCCGGGCCGGCCGGGGGGGGGGGGGGGGGGGGGCGGCGGATCAAAAATCCGCCGAGGCGGCCGGGGTCTGGCGTCTCACGCTGTGCTGCACCTCGGCCGACGCCAGGGTCTCCCGGAGGGCGTCGGCCGCGGATGCCCGTGTGTGGTCGACGGGACCCTGGATGCAGGGCCGGGGGGGGTGCGCTCCCCCGGCGACGTGTGCCCGAGGTGCTGGGATGGGCGGTATGCTGTACGCCGTCCGCCGCCTCGGGGTGGGTGGTGGCGTCCCCTCGGGCTCGCGGGCGGCTCCGCAGTCCAGGGCGTGGAGGCGGGCCGTGATGTGTTGAGGCGCCTGGAGGGTGGTGGCCTCGGTGCCCGAGGGCTGGTCCCGAGGCGCCGGGGAGGAACCCGGGGCTGAGCTCGGCGAGGCGCCTCCCGGCGTGCCCGAGGAGGGGCCCGGCGTGGCCGCGGCGGTGGTCCGGGCTCCCTTCCGCGGTGCTTGAGGTGGCGGGGGAGTGCACCGTTCGTAGTGGGGGTGCACTGCCCCCGGCAGAGTCGCTTGAGGTGGCGGCGGGGGACGGGCCCCGGCCGCGGCGCGCGCCCGAGGTGCTGGGGCGGCCGGCATGATGTAGGCGGCCTGTCGCCTCGGCCTGTCGCCCCGGCGAGCCCGAGGAGGGTCCCGGCATGGCCATGACGGTGGCCCGGGAGCTCTTGCGGCCCTTGCCCTTTCCGTGTCCGGGCATGCTGGAGCGGCCCGATGGGATGCAGCGGTCCGAGGTGAAGCAGCGGTGGTGGAGAGCCAGACAGGAAAAAGGCAGAGCGCGGAGGAGGGCTGGGAGGCGAGTGACTGAGGGAGGCCGGCGGGCGGCCTTATAAGGGAGGGCAGGAGGGCGGTGACAGGTGAGGTGCGAAAGCAGCGGCCCGGGGGAGGGGGGAGGAAGAAGGGTGAGAGGCGGGCGTCGCGCGAGGTGCGAATGCTGCGCGACGACCGGGGAGGGGGGGAGGGTCTCTTCCTCTCCACGCATCAAGCGCAATGCTCGCATTACGACCAATCCCGCATACCTGAAATAGCAGCTGTCATTGGAGAAACACTTCTTTAAATAGTAGGTACTCTCAATAAGCATATATTGGTCAAATACTGGTTTCGATGAATATATCCATCCCTTAAATAGTGGCTTTCCCGAATAAGCATATTGGTCAAAGAGTGGCTTCCCCGAGTAAGAGTCCTTTTTAAAAAAGCTTCTGAGTTTTTTCCCTGAATATGTATCTTTCCCAAAAAGTGGCTTCCCTGAATAAGTATCTTCCTCAAATAGTGGCTTCCCTAAATAAGCATCTCCCTCAAAGAGTGCTTTCCCTGAATAAGCATATTCATCAACATGTAGTTTTCTTTCCCTGGCTTCCCTGAATAAAGGTATCCCTAAAATAGTGGCTTCCCTGAATAAGCATCTTCATCAAATTGTATTTTCCCTTGAATATGTGTTCCTATCAATTAGTGGTTTCCCTGAATAAATGTACCCCTAAATAGTGGCTTCCCTGAAAAAGCATCTCGCTTAAATAAGGACTTCCCTGAATAAGCGTCTTTCTGAAATAGGAATATTTATATGCTTTGTGTGACTGTTAAAATGTTGAAAACTTTTTATGATTTCTTAGTTTTATTGTTGGAATTAATACTAATTATAGCCATTGCTATTTGTTAGGATTTAAATTATTATTACAATCAATCATTATCATAATATTCCCGTCCCGATATGACCTTAGATGTTGCCAGGACGTAAAACCCCAACAACCCAAGAATTATCACAATATCGTCATTTTTAATGTTCTCTTATTTCTATTTCTTAAGCATCATCTGTAAAAATGTCCTGCTTTTTATGTGGCTTATAACTCAGTTAATCTAATCGCCACCCAGGCCAGTTTTGATGGTTAGTTCTTCCTGTTGCCACCAGGTGCGTTGACGAAGTGGCGCATTTGCCCGGGGTCAAGCAGCGCAAGCAGCTCACGTACGCAGCCAAGCAGCTCATCGCCAGAGAGGTCAGTGCGCAGTCTCCCTGGGTCACGTCCATGTGTATTCAGAATGTATATTTAAAGCTGCATAGTGCCATGGAAGCATCGAGTGTTTGGATTGGACAAGGGAGCGAGGACAAGAGGTGAATGGGTGAGGGTGGGTGGTTGGGTGGGTGTGTAATGGTCATCCAAAATTGTCACCATTTTCATGGTTTGTTTTAGATTTACATCCTAGAAACATCTAAGTTCATATCAGCAAGGGTACTGACTTGTGATAGGGTATCCACTGGCTTCCCATGTTGGAGGTTGTGGAATCCAACCCTTTTCGTCTGTATATAGCCTTTTCTCATCATCGAAATACTGGTCTTTCAGTCAGTATTTATACAAGTATTTGACAGTATGTACAAACTGTTTTCCCGAGGAACTTAAACCATAACTACTCAGTCCCCTACATTGATTAACGTACCATCCAGTTAACTTCACTGGACTTGTCCCAGTCTAGAGTATGTAAATCAAACTGTTAAATAGAGTAGACAACAGCAAATAATGCAAAAAATAACACTGTTCCCATTTTCATTCGCCCCACCTGGCGGATCGGGCCAGAACCTACCTAGCGCCACGACACAGTGGCGCCACCTAACTTCACCCACACCTGTATATACCTACGTATATATTATTAAAGAATTTGATTGTTGAAATCCAAATGGAGGGGGGCGGCGTATCGAACGAACGCAGGACCCGTGTTACTAACATATCGTCGATAGGTTTCTTTTATAATGATTTAGTGAAGTGACCTTTCAGATGAATCTTAGCTAATTTATTTGTATTGTTTTATTATTGACCTAGATAAGTCGGCGAAGTGTGTGCATCCTCTGCTCTTTGTTTGGCAAAGCACACGATTCTGAGAATGGGCGTTTTGAGAATTTTGTTGATAGCGACGCGTTTTGATTGATTGGTGAAACGGCCTCCAGGGTCTCCACTGACAACATCCGGTCTGTAATGACGTCAGTGTCAGCTAATGTCGCGATGCTGTCAGCTCATCTTAATCACTCTTAACACCTAGCCCCGTCCTCCAGTTCTACTAGTTCTTCCTCAACCCCGAAGATGGTATGTTTTTTTTTGTGTTTGGGGGGACGGGGGGGGGGGGGTAGCTATAGCTTAAGATTAGTTTTAAATAAAGGTGAAATTGTCTCATGCAATTTATTTAGTATTAAAGAAAGCAATCACAAAATGAACATAGGTCATTTCCATTCACCATACCACACTCACTTCATTTGAAGTTACCTTTATGGTTTTTAATTTTGAATGTTTAAAATGTGTATAAGTATGAATGTGTGTATACATACAATAATCAAGGTGAGAAAATAGCCTGGAATAGCTTCATATTTATATCCACACAATACATTATATAATATATATGCTATATCATCTATTATGTGAATATGAATTTCTACCAAGGCTAATTCTCACCATGATAGTTTATTAATTATGACTGTTTTAAATATGTATCTGTATATACATAGCATGCATATATATGATTCATTGATCGATTGAAATTTGTTCACCTATCATCTATTTCCCGCAAAATACTATACTATTATTCTAATAACTCCAGTATGACCGTTAATGCAATTCTAAAGCGAACAATTTTCGAATGTAGAAACTGTAATCGGTGTCAGGTGACACTCCCCCCCGATGACAGGACACTTGCTATGTCAGGACAACTTTGAGTGGTGTGAATGTACAGTTGTTCGTTGAAGAGAGGTGCTACTGTAGAATGCAACTTAAATTTGCATGGTCTGGTGGTTTTTAGTTTGTGTTATATTATTTAGATATATTAGGTTGACCTACTTTACTTCAGGTTGGAGCAACTTTTATTATTAAAGGTTAACTTGAGTTTCTACATATACATGTATATTTTTGTAAGGATAAATCTATTAGGTTGATAATTATGATCTAGTTATGGTTAGTTTAATTGGAAAGCATGTTTATCTTAAAGGATTAACACTGGATATATTTGAAATCAAAACATTGCAACGACAGTTCTTTTGTGTGTACACCGAAACGTTGGAAGCATAGGCTTTTAGCAGTGACAGGTTATATTAAGTTGATGCAGCAACAAATATTTATTAAGTGCACAAGTATGTAAGTTGGGTATATATAATCAAATTTTAGTCGAGTGCTTTGGTTTCGAAAATTTGCTGCTTTCATCAGACTGTGCAGCTTTAAGTATTGTTGGTCATGGTGTGGAGGCAGTTTGTAGTGCGCGCCCTGGCCACCAGGGGCGAGCTGGAGGAGGGAGGGGGGGGTGTGCAGGGCAGGTTTAGACATGCATCATCACTTGTCGCTGTGCGCGCGCATCCCCCGGCGCCGCTGATTCGATTTGGTGACAGCAGAGGGCGCCACCGTCAAATCGTAACTGAAAGCCAGGCGGAAATGTCGGCTGCTGGGCTCAATATGCGCGGGTACACCGCTTTCGCTAAATTTTTAATGGCTGCATTTTCTAGCGTTTTCTCTTTCAGATTGAGTTGGAGAAGATGCGACGGTCGGAGTCTGGGAGACACAATGAGTGAGTAGCCCCCCCTCCAACCCCTCCCGATATTCCATTATAAATTTACTATTTTCTTTTCTTTTCTGTGGGTTTACTATTTGGTAAACTTATTGAATTTTTGTGGATGATAATGATAATAATTGTGGATGATAATGATATAAAAGTTGCATAATCCGATGACTTTTGTCATATTTCTCTTAGATACCTATTTTAGGTTGGTCATTATAATCCATGTAGCTTTAAATTTCCTGCGGAAAATAAAATTACCTAGTCCGATGGTTTAAAAAAAGTTGTTGCCACTTTATTTTAAAAGGCAAATATATATTAGGCGTTTTGTTGTAATCTACCTTATTCTTGTTTCAAGTAACTTTTATTATAAAGGCTAAATTTGGAGAATATTTGAAGTGAAAACATGCAACATTAATTATGGTGTGCAGGTCAAAATTCGGACACCATAGGGTTCCGCAGTAATGGGTTCTATTAAATTGACTTAGTTTTTACCCTTCAATGTAGCAACACATTCTTAATAAGTACACCAGTATCTAAGTGGGATATGTATAACCAATTCTAGATAAATGTTTCGGTTTAGAAAATGTTATTCCCTCCTCAGACTATGCAGCTTAACTACGATTGAGCGGTACATTGCAGTGAATGTCATTCTTGTTTGTGTTCATCGGGTGTGATAATCAACAGGTAGATTACCATATATCACTTGAACAGTTTCAGGCCTATTTCAATATACGTCAGGATTGGTAATTAAATGTAGGCATAATTCACTGAGACCCACTTATATGTCAGTGTCGTTTTACACGTTGGTCTTTTAGTGATCAGATATAGCGATTTACGCATGCGTCACTTGAATATAATTGTGGCGTTGTCAGAGTGAATTAAGCCTAGGAGAGCCTAAGTAATTGCCTTTCTATGAAAAACAACACGTGTATGGAAACACTTTTAATATGTTGAAATCAACATCGTGTTGCGTGTTGGGTTTTAAATGGAGTGTTTGTATTTGAATTCTTACTTCATCTTCCGAATACCGGAAGTTAAGTATCTGGGGAGAGGTCAAGCCCGCGCAGACCTGGATGTAGCCTCAGTACACAACTTGGCAGCGGAGGAGCAGCAGCGAACCGAAGGAGGAACTCACTATATTAGGTAAGTTAGGAAACATTGCGTGTTTTTGGCTCGTTTGTTTTATACAGAACGAGCATAAATGTGTTAACATATGTAACTGTCATACACATAACTAATATGAATCTAACGCCTGTCATTACAGATCGTGAAACCCAGACTGTGAGCTCACGTGCACAGATCTGATTCTCAGCCATATTGCAAGAAATCCAGTACAATGTGGTGAACAAGTGGAGTGGTCGCTAACAGCACACCGGGACAGTTCATGGCGAGAATGATGTCTACGGACGAATCAGTGCCAAGTAATGGACCATCACTCAGTGGGAGTGACTCAGAAAATTTGGACACACATACCAAAACAAAAAGAAAGAGGATGGCCCCGGAGGCCAAACCTAAGACTCACGCCAAGATGGCGGAATCAGGCAAGCGAGCACCCTTGCTACGCAGGCAAGCAAGACACCCGAAGACAAAACGGACATGTCGGAAATCAAACAAATTTATGCCGAAGTCTTAGCGAAGTCTTACGAAAAGAGGCGGACAGACAGCGGGCAGATTCAGAACACTGGAAAGAAGAAGAACGCACCGCATGGCAATAACCACAGGAGGAGGACGCAACCTATATAGGTCATGATGGCGGAGCGTGCCACGATACATGGACGTACAACATGGAGGATGAGGATGGTGAGGAGTGTTACGAGGAAGATGACAGTGAGGCCGATTCAGTAGGCTCACAGAATTTGGAACAACTGATACTTCTAAGAAAGAAATACAGCCGAATTCAGGCCAGTGCGGCCGTGGGTGCGAGTGATGAAAAAGCACAGTAAAAGTGGCAGGAGCAGTAATGGTTGCCCTGTTCAGCAGCTTCAGAGCACCACCACCAGCAAAACTGATGGTGGACAACACAGTCAAAACAAAGAGTGCAGAGAGCACTACTACGACTGAAACGAAAACTAAGCTTAGAGATTTTGTTAGATACAGATCTAGATGGGGGTGCCCGTCTGAGTGAAATTTGACTACTGTACAAGAAGTGAAAGAGGCCTGTCATGCCCAGAATAACGATCAGTGAAAATATGGTTGGAGTGATAAACCACTACTACGAGGGGCCGGAGCTAGGCGGCCCAAAGCCACTCAAGTGCATTTGATAACTCTCCCGGCGATATACGAGACCTCCAAATGTCCAAAATGCAATGGGTCAGATCCTGAATGAGATCAGGTTCGGAGATGGGAGAAAAGAAGGTGAATCAGCATTGGTAATGGCGACAAAAGGTGTAGTCGGGGTGTTGACGGGCATTGCATCGGTGATGGATGTGATCATGCAGAGGGGGTCAGCGGACCCAGAGTTAAATAAACACTCGTTAGACATGGTGAACACGATTAAATTGCTAGTTTGCAGGCATAGTCAGATGCGTGTGAACAGGAACTATCAGGGTAACATAGGTGGTGAACTCATACCTTAGAAAGGAGCTGATCAAAGAGAAGCAGGATGTCTTCAGAGACTTACCGCTCCCTACAGAGTATCTGCAGGGTGATAACCTGACAGAAAGAAACAAACAACTAATGAAGTTTGTCAGGCCGTCTGACAACTGTATGCAGATGAACCTGGCATAACGCGGGAAGCGGCGATCACAGTCAGATCATCAGAGTAGAGGCAACAACTCGTACAAGAAGTACCGAGGGAACGGACGGTTCCAAAGGAACCGGGGACGTAGAATGTCACACTGGGGAGCAAAGCAACAAGCTCACGAAAAGCGATTCGGGCATTCATCAGAGGACTATGCCCAGTATACAACTGCACTGGCTTACATAAAGAACAATGGAGGCACCAAGTCAGAGGACTGCCTGATTGAAGCAGTCAACATCTGGGAATGGACCAAGAAATACAAAACTGGCTGACTGGTATGACATAGATAAGCAAACATTACTTTACTTCAAACACACGTGGAGACCCTCCATGAGGAAGTGCTATAAGATGCAAATAAACAAGTGGGCAACGTGGGCCTTAGAACATAAGATAAGTCTCTTAGAACCCCCCCCCCCCCCACACACACACACACCCATAGCGGCCATGCTTAAATATCTAAGATTGTATTTTGAAACAGGTGTTGGATATGGGGCAGCGAATGCAGCAAGGTGCGGTTTGAGCCTCATCCTACCTAGGGTAGACGGTAGCACCATAGGTGAACATTACTTGGTAAAGTGGCTGTGCAAAAGCTGCCATGAGCAGAGACCACCACATCCCAGGTACGACATGTTCTGGAATGTAGAAACTGTGTTAAAATGGATTCAGAGATTGACAGGTAACTCTGGATTAAATTTGAAAATGTTGTTATTGCTTGTGTCGGCCCAGCGGGGACAAACGATTCTCAGTCTGTCAGTGGACAGGATGAGGATAGAATATGACTCTAGTCTTCAAAATGAAGATACTGCTGAAACATAACCAGCTGGGCCAACAGCTGGATTCGGTAAGATTCTACAAATACGGGGAGGACCGTAAACTCTGTGTAGTTAGAGCTCTGAAGAGCTACTTGGTTAGAACTGAGAAGATCAGACGGGACAATAAGCAACTGCTTATCTCCTACATTGGTCCACATGGATCAATCTCCAGGACCACCCTGGCCAGTTGGACTCTGAGCGTGCTGTAGCTCGCAGGAGTGGACACTGCTAAGTACAAAGGACATAGCAGGAGAGGGGCTTCGGCATCCTCAGCAAAGGCATTAGGTCTGAGCCTAAATGCGATCATGAGGAACGCCTCATGGAGAAACAGCTTCGCATGTTTCTATCATAAATCAATTGAGGACCCAGGTGAGGTCCAGAGGGATATTTTAAGTCTCACCAAGAAAGGTCCGTAGATACGTAGTATGTGTAGTTACGTAGTATATGTAAGGGTGTTGCACCAAAACCATGACCCTGTACTAAGTGGATCAATAAAAGTTGTCTAAAGAACTTAAATAAATCAGATTTGAAACAACGTGTTGAAATAACAACAAAAACAGTTGATAAAGACATTAACTAACCATGTCGACAGACTATGCTTATATTTATATATTTGCAGTCAACAAGACAGAAGGCAAGACGAGAAGGAGAATGAGAGGAAGGAAAAGTAGTCGGGGATACCAAAAAAACAGATAACGAAGACTCTCTCCAGATACTTAACTTCCAGTATTCGGAAGATGAAGTAAGAATATTTTAGTTATACTAGACTCACTTGTAAGTTGTGGTATTACTAAGATTCTTACGAATCTATGAATACAAAGGTAAGGATCAGGGGCTCGCCCACCCTCATTGTGTTGAAAAATTATGAACCATAAACACTCAAGGATAACGATCAAAGGAAGGTTCAGAAAACAGGGTAATAGGGGAGGTAGGTTTCCTGAAAGGTATATTTTAAGTTTTTTTATTCCCTCCAACTTCGAAAACTGAGGCTACATCCAGGTCTGCTTGGGCTTGACTTGACCTCTCCCCTGATCCTTACCTTCATATTCGTAGATTCGTAAGAATCGTAGTAATACCACAACTTACAAGTAAGTCTAGTATAATTAAAATATTGGTTGGGGCTTCGGGCAGGTTATTATTACCTTATATGGAATCTGATCAAAACAGATATCATCAGAAATGTTGATCACAAAATATTAGCTTTGCTGATTAATTCCAAATATTGTCAATACACGTGTTCTGGGAAACTGCACTAGGTCACTATAACTAAGCACGAGTAATACAGAGCAGTTACTCGAGTTGCCAGCCGCTTGTGAATCCGCTTGTGATGCCGCTTGTGATAGTGCTTGTGATGCCACTTGTGATTCCGCTTGTGATGCTGCTTGTGATGCCACGTGTGATGCCGCTTGTGCTGCCACTTGTGATTCCACTTGTGATGCCACTTGTGATAGTGCTTGTGATGCCACTTGTGATTCCGCTTGTGATGCCAATGTCGGAAAATGCATATTGCTCGATCGCAAAATAGATGTCGCAAAATGGATATCGAAAATTGGATGTCGCAAGTTAGATATGATGAAATTGAAAGCAAAATTGTTTTAGTGTGGAAATCCCCGCCCCCCGACACACACACCCCAAAAAAATCAACCAAATTTACTTTTGATAAAAACGACACTGGCACCACCTCTCCCCCCTCCTCTCTTTCCACCTGCCTCCCTCTCCCGCCGTCTCCCTCCCCCTCCATTCCTATCTTCCCTCTCTCGCTACCCCTCCCTCACTGCCTCCTTCACCCCCTTCTCTCACTGCCTCCTTCCTAGTCTCTTCCACTCCCTGCCCTCCTCCTCTCCCCTCCCTCTCTTCGTCTTCCTCATCATCTCCTCCTTGCCTCCTCTCCCTCTCCCTTCCTGCCCTCTCCCTTCCTGGCCTCTCCCTTCCTGCTCTCTCTCCCTTATCCCTCAATGCCTCCCTCATCCCCCTTCCCTTACTCCTTCCTTCAGTGTCCCCCTCTCTCCGTCCTCCTCCTCCTCCTCTCCCTCCTCCCCCTCTCCTTTCTTTCAACCTATTATCTCCGCAGTCTGGGTTACTAAAACGGTCTGAGTAAAGCTCGGCTAGTAAAACGTGGCCGCTCCAGTGATGTGGTGACGGACGCTGTGGGCACGTGATGTGTGACGTAAGTGTCATGACTTTGACATGTTGGCGGGGGTGACTGAGTGGTGGGGGTGGGGGTGGGGGTGATCATGGCCCGAGTGGCCGTGATAGTGTGAGTCACTCGGGTAATAATGAAATAACCGTCTCGACATAATGAACTACGTGACTTAGATCTGGCCACCTCATTTTAACATTTATTCTTTCCGTGAATATTCACAATTTCTTAACAAAATATTCAAGTTCTATGTAAATGAACAGTTTTGTACTTAGAACTACTATTGTACTAACAATAGCCAGGAGACAGTCGATGTAATGATCCTGAACAGATTAATATATATGCTATGACTTGTCGTCTCCTAGCCTGGCACTTGGCATTACTAGGATAGGGCAAGGACTGTTTCACTCAGTGTCAGGATAATGTGACTGAGTGGGATATCAGGTCATGGTGCTGGTGGCCTGATTTCCCAGTGGAGCAGCACTATAAAAGTCGTCATGAGTGCGCACTGTCACAAGTCGGTACCCGTCCTGATATGACCTTAGATGTTGCTAGGACGTAAAACAACAAACATATATTGTATATAACATAATATATATATTATCGGTATATATATAAGCCTGTCTCAAAAGGTGCTAACTCTTCGTTTCTTTGTCCATAGTAATGATTGACACAAAAAAGCACAGAAACTGTTACACTGAAAACACAAGGACATTTGCTTCAAATCAATATGTATTCTATTGGGATTATGAAACACCATGTAAAAAACAAATCAGTTTATCCTGAGCAAATGCATAAGTAGATGGTGTGTTGATCGTTACTATGGACAAAGTTTTGTCCCATATTGCTAAGCACCTTTTGAGACAGTCTCATTATATACATATACCACTCGTATATATATCTATGTGCTACCTATATTACGACATATAAGCAGTATATATATACACAATATGCAATGTGTTATATATGTAATTATTACTTGCTAAGAAAATTAGCCAGTTGGGGCGAAATTGTTATTCATATTTGTAGACAATTTCCTCCATGGCACCTCCCCTCCCCCTCCCCCACATCCTCCACATCGCCCCACACAGCTACCTCCCCACACCTGGCGGCAGGTAGGGGTCGCGCTCCGCATGCTCGCCGTCACTAGGTGGCGCTCTCGTCGCACTAACTAATTGCATTAGCAGGCAGGGGGCGACACTGGGCCTACCTGCGAGCTATAGGCCGCTACCAGGGGGCGCCATCCATCAACCGGATGTGATTATATATATCCACCGCCAGGGGAGGCATATTGCAGCCTTCAGGTGTGTGTGTGTGTGTGTGAGAGAGAGAGAGAGAGAGAGAGAGGTTGAGGCAACCTTGAGAGAGATAGAGAGAGGTGAGAGATGGGGAGAATGTGTGATAATCTGTGTGTGTGTCCTTGTTACACAAAGGGAGATGGTGAAAGAGTGTGTGAATGAGTGAGTCAGTGAGTGAGTGAGTGAGAGATAGGGAGACAGGAGAGTAAGTGAGAGGGAGAGATTGTTAGTGAGAGTGGCAGATAGCAGGTAAAAAAAGAGGTGGCACGAGGGTAAATTGGGGGGGGCTGGTACCTGGAGTCGTGGTGATGTGCAAATAATACACCCTACGGTACCTAAAACCAATACTATCAAACCTTATATGAATAAAGAAAAGAGGAAAACAAAAGTCATATGATTTTTGCCGAGTATAACATTTGGTGATGGGACATCTAGACCGGACGAGATAGCTGAATCGGTACGATCACTGGCTGTCTTCTCGTGTGGGAGGTCATCAGTTCGAACTACAACCAAGTCAAACCAATAATTTACTAAATTGATACTTGTCTAGAACTAGTATTATTAGAATAGAGCATAGATTTATTTGCTTAGTATCATGACAATGTGACTGGATGGGAAAAGTAGGGCATGGCTTGGTGTTCCAGTGGGGCAGCACTATTAAGTCGTCATGAGTGTGCACTATCTAAATCGGCGATTGTCTTGATATGACCTTAGGTGTTGCTAGAATGTAAATCCTGTACAAACAAACTTGGTATATCTGGAGTTAAATCTGTCTCATGTTTAACAGAAAACAACAAATCTCCTTCGATATAAGCTACGTGTTCTCTCCCAGCTGGTGTTAAATAGAAGCGTTGAAAAATGCTTATCTTGGCAGAATATTTCGCGGGATCAGTGAATTTTTTAGGTGTAATTCACCGTGTTATTTTATTGTGACTAAACAAATACGTATTGTTTTTAAGGCAAAACAAAAGAGTATTTATTATCCACTATGCAAGTATAAATAAGGGAAGGTTCTACTATTTATATTTATTCCTACCGTGCAAAAGGTCATGGGTTCTAATACCCTCCTAGTCAAACCAATGACTTACAAACAGAATTGATAATTGTCGCTACTGGAACAAGGAACTGAAGTGAAGGTAATTTTCACTTTTAGGTATATCTGGCGACAGCAACACTACAGGACTTGCTATCACCAAGCTAGTGAAGTCTGACTGTACTTTTGTATATTTAGCTTAATAATGAATTGTTCACTTGTCATTCCAATTCAGCTTATTGTGTGTGGGGGAAAGTATAAATAACTGATTATGTATCAGGGATTAAAGATCTCCGCGATTTCTGCGATTGTTGATGTTCACTGATTAACGTTCACAAAAATTGAGTATATTATATACATATGACAGCAATTGATTACACCGAATCCCGTTCTTATATGACCTTAGATGTTGCCAGAGCTTAAAACCCAAACAAGAAAGGGTTAGGTATGGGCAATAATATAGTCACAACAAGGAGAGTTGAAACCTGACTTCCATCATTTTTTCTGCGATTCCCTGATATTGCTAATCACATGGTAGGGGTGGGTGGGATGGGGAAATCCGTGTTTTCACGGAAATTCGCCGTTGGCGCCAAATCTCGACCTGATTTCCGTGGTTTTTGTTGTTGTCAGAGACCACTGACTGAAAGACCAATGCCTTGGTGTCGACACAGGATTATTCAGAGCAATTAATCATATTTATAACAACAAAAACCACATGCAGTCTAACAAAATTCTAGCATAATTTACATACACACACCTCAGTGTGTGATTTTACACGATGACGTCATCTGCGTCTTGACGCACATGAATAATGGATATGTTAACATGGCGACTAGGCCTGCTGGTCCTAAGTGTAAGCCCGTCGTCACCGTCTGAACGCCCCTTTACATTTTTGTTTTTTTGGTAGAGTAGTTGATTAAGCAACGGAAATTTCAATCATGGACGATTGGTCTTCCTCATTCCACTGCTCCTTGCCCTATCCTAATAATTCCGAGCACCAGGCTAGGAAGCGACAAGTATAAATTTGTATGTCATTGGTTTGACTCGGCCAGGATTCGAACCCACAATACATTGCTCTGAGTATTGCCTCCTCAGAGGCGTGTACATATCATGCATGCCGGGAAGCAAGGGAATACACTCTAGAGGATGAGTTGCTGAAAGGGTGACTTGTTGGGGTTTCTCATCCTAGCAATGTCTAAGTACATGTCCGAATGGGTACCAACTTGTGACAGTGCACCCTCACCGACTTTTATAGTGCTGCCCCTCTGGGAGACCAGGCCGCTGACACCATATCCCAATATCCCACTGTCACATTATCTTGATGCTCAGCTAACCAGTCCTTGCCATATCCTTGTAATGAAAAGTACCAGGCTAGGTGGTGACATGTAAACATTTTGTAGATCATTGGTTTGACTCGGCTGGGAATCGAACAACTGACCTTCTGCACAGGGTAGCCAGCGCTCTTACCTATTGGCCATCGCTTCCGAAACCCAGAGAATAGTTTGTTTCAAGATATCCAAAGTGCGAATAGTCATATTCGGTCATGATAATTGTGAATAATAAATGCTGTATTCGGTCATGCTACATGACCCCCAATAGCCGATGTCTACTACATTTGGTGGCACGGGGTCGGTTGTTAAACAAACAAATAAACAAACGAAATCAGTCATGTTAAGGAAGGATAATGAAGGAAAAACACTCACAAACAAAGATGCTGCAAATAAACTAAATATGCCCTTTGCCACGGTAGGACAAAAATTGTCAGAAAAGTTCACACAAAAATGGGATAATAGATCAGGGACTATACAGGATGAAATCCCCACCTGCAAAACTGATATATCAGAGATAACAAAACTATTAAATGACATAGACACAAATAAACCAAGTGGAATAGACTAAATTCTCACCAAAATACTAAAAGAGGCACTCCAAGCCCTCCCGGCCACCATGGTAGACCTATTCAATATCTCTTTTGAGCAGGGGCGTTTCGTCTCAGCCTGGAAAATGTCAACTATCACCCCCATCTACAAAAGCGGAGACAAGCAGGACATGGGAAATTACAGGCCAATATCAATACTACAAACCCCATGCAAGCTCATTGAAGAAGTGTTCCATAGGCACATAAATGAACACCTCGAGAAAAATAATATACTAAATAAAAGACAAGGGGACTTCAAGAAACTGCACTCCACAGCAAAAACAATAGCAAATCTAACAACTGACATACTAGCATCAATGAACCAAAAACAATTAGTTGGAGCAGCCTTCATTGATTTTAGTAAAGCTTTTGATATAGTAGACCACAATATACTACTGGGAAAATTAAAAGATATGGGCATAAAATCCAACACAATGACCTGGATAAAATGCTACCTAAACAACAGACAACAAAAAACAAAAATATACAATACACTATCAGACAATCAACCTGTTGCATGTGGTGTACCCCAAGGGTCAGTGCTAGGGGCCACTGCTCTTTATAATCTACATGAATGACCTTTAAAAAAAGGCTGCCAACTGAATGCCTCCAACTTTATGCGGATGACAGTCATATATGCAAAGGGCACCACAGAAGAGGAGGTAATAAATAAGCTATACAAACTCCTACTAAAATAGGACGAATGGTGTGAGTCCAATAAAATAACCATCAATGCAAGCAAATAAAAAACAGTTCTCTTCTCGCATAAGCAAACGCCAGAAAGAAACCTACACTGTAAGCTAGGAAACCAAATATTAGAAAAGGTAGACCATTATAAATACCTAGGTCTTGAGTTGGACAGCCAAATAAACTACAGCCTATGTATACAAAAAATAAACCACAAACTATGGCTATTTGCAAAGCTAAGAGACTACATGACACAAGAAATGTCAATAAAAATCTGGTGCTCCCCTATTTTGACTATGTCATGTAATCTACATGGGCACAAAAAAAGAACTACTAAAAAACTGCAAATACTGCAGAACAGAGCCCTAAAAATCTGCCTAAACGTAGACAAACTGCACCCCACCTATGACATACACAAAAGAACTAAAGTTAAATTACTAGAAAATAGGAGAATAATTCACCTAAAAAATTAGCATATGGCTATAGTCAAGACATTAAACTCCTAACAAAATCACAATTGTGCCACTACTACGGCAGATCAGAAGCCAAATCAAAGCTCATGACAGAAGCACACTGGAAATGGCTGCCAAGGTATGGAATGCCCAAAGGGTAAATGAACAACAAGTTCCTGACCTAAAAACATAAAAAATATCTGTACAAAATAAGGCTAGGAACCCCCCCCCCCCCCCCCCCACTAAGCTGCCCTGCAAGGGGCTTGTGATATGTGACAGCCCACCATCGGGACGGTCAATGGAAGGTAACAATGCCAAAATTAACCAGATAATACACATAACAACCACGTGCAAATAAGAGTAGACTAGTCTAGTAATAAGAGTAGAAAAAAATAAAATATATATACCAAGAAAATCCAAAAAAACTAACATAACAACTAACCATACAAAGCAACTATCTACCTGCTACTGTAATGCAGGCAATCAAACACCTTATCAGCTGCTACTGTGTGATAAGATAACACCACCACTACAGCTGTCCAGCATTGAAAACAAGTCTGACTACTCGAGCTTATATGTTATGGACATTATAAATACAGCCTCAATACAGATTTTGTTTTTTAATGTTACTGCCCCTATAAAACACCGTCGTTTCTCCGCCAGGCCGGTGGCGCCCCCTGGAGTAGCGGCGGTGAAGCAGGCAGCTGGTGGAAATGCGACGGACGGGAAGTCGGCGGTTCCCAACCACCGGCAGAAGCTGCAGCCGAAGGAGATCAAGGCCGAAACCAAGGTAGGCAATGTGTGCACCGGTGTCGCAGTTTCCGCCGTCTGCCAGTTTCCGCGGTACGCATCGCTTCTGTGCATGCGTCAAAATCGAACAGCATCGTCACTAACCTTATAAATTTAATATAATGTTTTTGGTAAAGATGTTTTCTATATGTGTACTAAGCGATTTGTTTCTAGGTGGTGTGGTTTTAGAGATATTTCACTTTTTCTGTATTTTCTGTATGAAGAATGCTCACGAGCATTGACAATGCCTTGAGTTTGACGGTATGTGCAGTGCAAACCATTAGTTTTATTCAAAATTAATAGAAATCAAGAACCCTAACCGTATAAATTTAATATAATCTTTTTTGTAAAGATGTTTTCTATATGTGTACCAAGCGATTTGTTTATAGGTGGTGTGGTTTTAGAGAAATTTCACTTTTTCTGTATGAAGATTGCTCACGGCCATTGACAATGCATTTGAGTGTGCGCGTACCACGGAAACTGGCGGACGGTGGAAACTGCGACACTGGGCTGGGTGGGTCAGACCCTTACCAGCCCCCATCATCATGTGTGGGGGTGGGGTGGGGGAGTGCGGTTATCCTGCCTCAGAGCAACTGTTTCCTGTCAATCAGTGACTCAAGCGATTTTGAAGGTTTGAATTGAATTTCTATGCAACTAGAATTTATACTTTTTTCCAAATAGCATGGCTATTTGCATAAGTAACTATTTATATATAATAAATATGGATGTATGTGTATATATACACTATATAAGCATCTATATATATACTATATATGCATTTATATATATACTATATATGCATTTATAAATAGTCTCTCCAGCTTTGAGATATATCCAGCTCATTTTGCATGTCCTCCACCCCGCCCCATCCTTCCCCCTTGTATCTATGCTATGTATACACTTGAAACCTTTTAAATCTTTTTATTTGACGTGTCTACTAGACATGTGTCGATAAAAAGGTACGTCTCTGGGGCACTTGGTGCTCTCTGGTGCACTAAATATAGCCGTGTTTACACGGGCGAGTTAAGTCGCTTCATATAAATCGCCTTGCCTAGTTCGCCTCACATTCGCCGTGTAAACGCGACTCTGAGGCGGATTAGGGCTGATTCGCTTCATATGATTCGCTTTATATAAACCACTTGTCGAGGTAGTTTATATGAATCGATTCAGCTGGTTCCCGGGCGGCGATAGTGTAAAATAGCGGTGCTCGCCGGCTACAGGCTCAGCTGTAACTAATCGCTGGTGCCTGGCAGTGTTAGGGACCGATTAGGCCGAAATCTAGTGAATGCGATCATATTTAACAGAATTACATACTCAAATAATGAAATTTCATTAAATTAACCCTAAATTCCAAGCGATATTAACGTAGCAGCTACATCGGCGTCGTTATTCATATTGTCGAATCGACGAATGTAAACTAAACAAATAGCAGTGCTCGCCGGCTACAGGCTCAGCACTAAGGCTGCTGGTTCCCGGTCGCTGACAGACTTTCAAACTCGCTCGTGTAAACCCGCCACTACTTCGCTTCATATAAATCGCTTTGTCTAATTCGCTTTACAATTGCCAGTGTAAACATGGCTTATATGGTTTCTGCCTCTTCAAGAGCTCGACTGCGCCCAACACCCCCTGGTGGCTGGAGGTGGTATTAATTCCGTCGCTTTCCCCTAGGTGTCGCCACTCGCTAGCGCGGTGTCTGATAAGCCGTGTGTGCTTCCTTGTTGCCCCGCCTTCAGTGATCCCAGCACTCCTTTGTCATGATCTGCTTCTTGCTTTCTGTGCTCTCAGTCTGAAGTTTGGAATTCTTTCAGAACCAGTAGCTGGTTTTCACTACCTATTTGATTGACTAAAGCATTTAGACAAAGGAGCCATGTCAGTGCTGCATTAACAATAAATAAATAATTTTATATTACAATGTCCATTATATATATATGTACATTTAAATGTGTGTTATTCGTTTTATAAGTATTATACGTTATGCAATTGTACATTTTATACATTTTTAGTAATACTTGTGCCAGATCGTTAAGTATAACAACGCGAATAGTTCACTCAGCTGCTTAGCTTATTACTATTAAGTTGATTTTCATTAAGAATCCTCTTTTTTGGGGGGGGGGGTAAATATGTTTATTTTGCTGAATAGGTTATTTTCAGCACTGAAGCACTGGTCTTCCAGCCATTTTTGTGTCAAGTCAATTCATGGTATATTGAGTGTCTATGTATTAATGTGAGCTAACAATAGCGGCTAACAATAGTGACTGCCCAGTAACATGGTGCCTCACGTGATGCACGCCCGGTCCTATGGTTCAAACTAGTCACAGCGTTCACAGTGTGGCCTGTCCACCACGTGATCAGTCAGACTTGATACTGATTGGTCAGAACACTCATTACCTCCTCAAGAGGTTAATCGTGCTTCGACACTTTCCCAATCCGCATTATCTCCTCCTCCCTCCTCCTCCTTCGCCTCCTCCTCCTCCCCTCCTCCTCCTCCTCCCCTTCCTCTTCTTCCCCGTTCTCTTCTTTCCCTTTGCCTGTCCTCCCCTCATGATTATCATCCTCTTATTCCATCACCACCACCGCAATTACCATCGAACACTTCACACAAACTATATATACACACACTCACTCACTCACTCACTCACTCACTCACTCACTCACTTACTCACTCGCTCACTCACTCACTCACTAACTCGACCGGATGCGGTGGTCGAATTGGTAGAGCACAGGCTTCCCATGGGGAAGGTCGGAGGAATTCGATTCCCGGTCGAGTTAAACCAATGACTTACAAAATTGGTACTTGTCACTTCCTTAGCATTAATAGGATCCTAGGCAGTGGCTGGTTTGCTCAGTATCAGGATATTGTGACTGAGTGGGATATTGGGTCATAGTGCAGGTGGCCTGATTTCGCAGTGGGGCACCCCTATAAAGTCGCCATGAGTGCGCACCGTCACAAGTCGGCACCCATACTGATATGACCATAGATGTTGCCAGGACGTAAAACTCCAACAACCAACTCACTCACTGTACACACAGCCGACCGTGTATTAAGCATTAACACGCATCGTCGCAGAACAGTGATCTGGAAGCGCATGCTGTGTGCCGCATTGATTGCCGTCGGGTTGCGGGCGTGTTGTTTGATGTGGGGGCGGTTGAACGGGGGTGGGAGGGGGCTGGGTGTGGAGCACACCTCGTCAGGACCGACATCAATATGTGTTACAGTCACCAAGGCAGGGGGAGGGAAGGGGTGGGAGGGAAGGGGGGGGGGGGTACCATCATGTGATGCATCGGGCGAGCACTGGATTTTGTCCTTTATTTGTAGTGCTCAGCTGTTTTCTGGGGGATATTGACGCTGGTGGTGGTGATGATGATGGTGTATTTTGTTGTCTCTTTTTTTCTATTCCCTTATTGTTGTTCCTCTCCCCCCGCCCCCGCCTCTGAATAACAAGTCAGTGCCGTGGCACTGGTCTTTCAGTCCTAATGACAGACACCGCTACACAATAAACAAAGCTATAACAATATAGATCTTTCTTTTATTTCCTTTCTTTTTCTTTCTTTCTTTCTTTCTTTCTTTCTTTCTTTCTTTCTTTCTTTCTTTCTTTCTTTCTTCCATCCGAACAAGATGACAAAATTGATAAGAGCGCTGCCTGGGATCCCATGTTTAAGGTCGTGGGTTCGGATCCGGCTGGTTCAGACCACTGATGTACACAATTTATACTTGTTGCTACCTAGCGTGGCGCTCTGCGTTGATATAATAGAGCACAGTCAGATTTGTTTAGCAATAGGAACAAGTGCCAGTGGGATATTGAGTCCTGGTGCCAGTGACCCAGTCTTCCTGACGGGCAGCACTAAAAAGTGCTCACGAATGTGCGCTGTCAAAAGCTGGTACCTATCCCAATGACCTTGCATGTTGTCATGAGGTAAGACCCCAATAGACAACAAGCAACCCTTTCATTTTATTTTTATCCCTTTTCTTTCTTTCTTTCTTTCTTTCTTTCTTTCTTTCTTTCTTTCTTTCTTTCTTTCTTCCTTTCTCTCTCTATTTCGTCTGTGTTTTTCGTTGTTTCTTTCTTGGCTTCATTATTTCACTGTCCCCCCCCCCCCACACTCTATTTTCTTCTTCCTTTTTTATCTTGCAGTGGGAAGGTACGATGTTCTTTGACTAATGTGGAATATAAGTTATCCATGTGCGGCTGAAAAGATAAAATAATATGCTGTGTTAATCCTGTGAAGATATATCAATATCCCTCGCCATCAATATTTCCAAATGTTTAAATAGGCTCTATTTAATGTGCAATGTTTTACCTGCCCCGCACGCACACACCCGCGCACACACACACGCACGCACGCACACACACACACACACACACACACACACACACACACACACACACACACACACACACACACAGAGTATATTTGCAAGTATGTGCTAATTGGCTCCCAAACAACATGAACAAAACCTTCCTTATAACTAGCTCCATTTCCCCTTATAAACCCCTACCCCCACCTTCACCCTCCTTCACCCTCCTTCCCACCCGACCTTCACACAGATCCTTTCGACCAAATACATGTGAAACCATGTATTTTGAAAGAACAAAAAGACCTGAGTCAATGCATACAAAGAAAAACAACTATATTAATGCACATTACAGGCTCGAAATCAAATAGAAATGACCCAGGCGAGAAAAAAAACCACACATCAAATTAAAAAAGTAAAATTAAATCCAAGACCCAATTTTCTGAACGTGACTCCCGAAATACTGATCTGTAACGTGTAAGTCCCCGAACCCCAGATAGAATTGCGCTTTGCCCCCCCCCCCCCCCCCCCCCCAATCCTGTCACATCTAGGAAATTTGACCCCGTCCTCAACGGAATTAGTTCTGTTCTGCTAGCATTTAGAGCCCTGCACATCCTCTAACCCTCACACAATGTGGGATGTGTCCATTTGGTTTGAAAATAAACAGTTGTCCACCTCCTCCTCGCATCGCACCCCCGTCCCACTCCCACCCCAACCCTTCCCCCTAGGGTACGGTGCTGTGGGGGACGCCAGGCCTGTAGAAAGGCCTTTATTGGCCTTGCCACATTACCAAATTAACGCAGATAAATAAACAAGCCATTACCAAATTAATGTAAATAGGCGTGCTGACTGTTCTATCTGTGTAGGGTCATTGACCTATGCGTTAGGCAAACCAACAATTATTTTTGGTTTCTAACTCCTTGATGACATTTTTAATTTGAAATAAAAATGTGTTTCTGGATGTTCAAGACATGTAAACCAAACCTTTACTAATGCTTGTGAGATTAAAAAAAATTTAACTCCTTTTTGTTTAAATTTTAAACAATATTTATCCGTGGGTTAGCACGTGTACACCAAGTATGCCTTTCCTAATGCTTCTGAGATTAAAAAACAAAACAAACAAAAAGAAGCCCAATAGTTATTATTGGTTTCTATCTCTTTTATAAGTGTTCTGTTATGGGTGCTTGGCACATGTACACCAAGTAACATGCTTTCTCTAATGTTGTGAAATGAAAAAGCCCCCCCCCCAAAAAAAAAAAACCCCACCAAACCCCACTT
The DNA here is from genome assembly GCA_030323885.1 of Branchipolynoe longqiensis. Lineage (NCBI taxonomy): Eukaryota > Metazoa > Annelida > Polychaeta > Phyllodocida > Polynoidae > Branchipolynoe > Branchipolynoe longqiensis. The sequence goes on along the minus strand of CM059188.1, from coordinate 55,244,068 downwards.
AAATTCTATTTTTAAAAGAAAGTCCACCTACAATACGCTTGATCTCTCTCCCTGTGTTTTTGATACAGTAGTGCCTGTCTGTAAAGGACAATATTGCATCCAGACCAATGTTGTCCTCACATCGCAGGGACAGTCAAATAAGACACAATTCAAACAGGACCAATAAGAAGGGCGGCTACTCCAGTGGTCAGTATCCCTGGGTGGTGGTAGACAGGCGCGATACCCTATTCCTGAGGAGTGATGGGTAATCGGGGCTCCATTGTTCGCAATGTTTGCATTGCGGGTGATTCGGCAGGAATGCCGCTGTAACGATTTCAATTTCCCCCCTTTTCAAGTTCCCCCGGGGAATCTGAAAACGTTTCTAATAATGATTTTGGGGTGATGGTGGTGAAGATAGGGTGATGATAATTGTGGTGCAAGTCAGGATGATGCTAGTGATGATGATGGTAATGATGTGGTGTGATGTGATGGTTATGCTAATGATAGTGCCCGTGATGGTGGGATGATGATAAATATTGATGGTGATAATGCTAGTGATGGCAGTGTTGAGGTTTGTGGTGGTGATGATAATAATGATGATGATGATAGCGATTTATCCTGACACTCTATGCGCTGTCGTCATGGTTCCCATATTGCCATAGTAAGCCTCCCTTTTAACAACAACCAGAATACAAGCAAAATAATTTACAAATGAGACAACTTTGGTTTTGTTTAACCTGCAGCAGCAACGACAAAAAAATAACCGGGCATAATGCAAGCGAGAGAAGGCTGATTGCATAAGAGCATTACTAATCTATGGGGGCCTAAACGAGACGACTCATCACGCTCACCCAATGAGATTACTCCCTCCTGTCCCTCTCCCACCCCCTACACCCTCCTCTACCCTTCTACCTCCCTACACCCTCCTCTACCCTTTTACCTCCCTACACCCTCTCCACTCACCGCGGCGGCCGAATCGATAGAGCGCGGGCTTCGCGTGTGGGAGATTGGGAGTTTGGTTCCCGGTTGAGTCAAACCAATGACTTATACAAATTGATACTTGTCACTTCCTAGTCTGACGCTCGGCATTAATAGGATAGGGGAAGGACTGGTTAGCTCAGTGTACGCATAATGTGACTGAGTAGGATATCGGGTACTGGTGCTCATGGCCTGATGTCCCAGTGGAGCAGCACTATAAAGTCGCCATGAGTGTACACTGTCACAAGTCGGTACCCGTCCTGATATGACCTTAGATATTGCGAAGACGTTAAACTCCAACCACCAAGCAACCCTCCCCTCTGCTCCCACCTCCCTACACCCTCCCCTCTGCTCCCATCTCCCTGCACCCTCCCCTCCCACCTGCTTACACCATTCCTCTCCCCTCCCATCTCCATGACCCTCTTCCTCCTTCTACCCCCTTCTGTACTCAGTTAGCATTTTCCTAGCAAATCACCGTCCATCAGTCTTACCCCCCCCCCCCCAACCCCCCACCTTAAAAATTAAGAAAAGAGTGAAACTCAACTGGTCGTTAGAAAATGGCCAGATTCCATTTTGAGTGTCTCTACGGACTTCTCAGGCAAGGAGCCACATAGACACACGTAGGCGTGATGGTTAGCACACTAGACCGGAATGCAAGAGGTGTGGGTTCGAATCCGGCTCTAGGCATAAAGCTAAGATTCCTTACACGCGGTATGCAAATGCGGCAAAAAATCGGAAAGCATCTAAGTCAATGGGGGTGATTCCTTACGTCCGAATGCGAATGCGGCAACTCGATCGGTCCCTGAAGCGATCGATGCGGCACGCGGTATGCGAATAGAAACGTCAGTCGCACTTGTCCATTAGTTTTAGACAAGGAGAGGTGACTGAGCATTATGGAACGGTCACACCCAAGGGTGCAGAGGGGAAACATGGTAGTGGTGGTGGTGGGGTTACAGGTTCGCATACCGCGTAGAAGGAATCCTCCCATTCGCATACCACATGCCGCATACCGCGTGTAAGGAATCTTAGCTTTATATGTCCCCATTTTCATCACCTCTATACCATATGTTCGCCCCACCACATCATCAACAACAACCTCCTTTTTTAAATAGAAAGTACTCACAAACCATTTTTAGTCCAAATAATTTATGGATCTTATGTTCTTTACTGTGGTTATTTTTAAGCGGACGAGATATAGCTGTTTGTTTATTTATTTATGTTAGTAAAGGGGGCCCGACACATTACCCCCGCCCCCTAGTGGCGACAGACGGAACTACAACAACCAAACCTCATTCCGTCGAGTCCACACTGAGCTGGTCCCGAGTGGCCACGGGTGGGCGGGTCCAGGGGGAGGTGGTGGTGGGGGGAGGGGGGGAGCTGCCCTGAGTGTCCCCTCGGCGTCACACCCTTCAGCGAACCCCACGTGCACCTGTTGGGGGTGAGGGCTACGCTGTACCTGCCGCACCCAGCCCAGTCACACAGGTGTGCTTCAACCCCCCCCCCCCCCCCCCCACACACACACACAGACACGTCATCATCACGGGACATCAGGTGTACCATTCTATCAACAATCATCGACATGGCTGTTCTATATTGTTGTTTTGGGTTTTGCTGACTGAAGATTACTTTGTTGGCCATAGGGCAATTTTTTTAACTTTGCAAAATAAGTTTTGCATGATTTGCATGTGATCATAAAATTGTGTATAGACCTCATTGATGATGTCTCATCTTCAACGGTTTCCCTGTGAATACTTGGTGAATTAACGATCCGTTCCCTCCAATCCTCCCCCCCCCCCTGCCTTCCTTCCAGTCCCCTCCCGTCCGCTTCCATTCCCTTCACTTCCATCGTCTCTTTTCTTTGCTCTGCGCTGCTTCCCTCTCTTCCCATCTGCTCTCTTCACCTCTCCTCCACTCTCCTCTTCTCTTCTCTCGTCTCCTCCCTACCCCCCCTCTCCTACCATCTCCTCTCACCTCCTCTCCTCTCCTCTTCTCTCCGCTCCTCTCCGCTCCTCTCCTATCCTCTCCTATCCTATCCTATCCTCTCCCCTCCTCTCCCCTCCCCTCCCCTCCCCTCCCCTCCTCTCCTCTCCTCTCCTCTCCTCTCCTCTCCTCTCCTCTCCTCTCCTCTCCTCTCCTCTCCTCTCCCCTCATCCCCTCCACTCTCCTCTCTTCTCTCTTCTCTCTTCTCTCTACTCTACTCTCTTCCCTCTCTCATTTCATCGCTTCTGTTCTGCTCTGTTCTCCTGTCCTCTTCCCCCCCCCCCCCCCCCCACGTTATGCTCACCTGCGCACACTGCTCCAACTGAGGTGCGCGCGCATCCGCGCATCCACTCCCACCCGTCCCTCCCTCTCAGCCATTCATAAGGCCGCTCACTCAGTGCCCGTCAAACTGAATGGGCTGCACGGGAGCCCTCCCCGTCACACGTGACTGATGGGAGCCCGCTGATTGGCTAACGATCGACCGGGCTCCTCTCGCCGGTGTTTGGGCTCCACTCTCGAATTAACGAAGTCCCGGTAGTTAATGCTACTTACTTCCGGGCGCCACTTCCGGTTCCGGGCGGCGCGTCCTGCCAATGAGCTGCTCATCCCCCTCCCCCTCCACCTGAGTTGCTCACGTGTAAATGTGGAGGCGATGATTGCGTGCGCAGCTTTACACCCCCATCCCTACCGAAAAACCCCACAAAATATTGATCTGTTGATTGAGGACGGATTTTGAGTCTCGGATTTTTGTGTTTTTTTCTTTCTTTTTCCTCCCCCCCCCACACCAATTTCTTATCCGCAGGATGCGCACTTCCTTCGTGTTAATACAGCTCAGTTATTTTGGATTAAAGACATTATAAACAACCAGTGTGTGTTGGGGGGGGGGTGTTATTGGTTATATTTCTTTAATATATATTTTGTTGCCCCCCCTTTTAATTTTTTTGTAGGCCACGAAAACGACCCGACCAGCTCGGGGGGGAAAAAAACCACCCACACACACATACAAAAAAACAAAGGAAAAGAATAAATTAGTGTGGTAATCACCCAGGACAGCGGGTGAGTCACCGCACGCCCCGAGACCTGTCACGAGAAATGCGATCAAGACGCTGATGAGGTGTCTATTGTTTAATGATCAAACATGGGCCCGAGGTGAGGACTTACAGGGGTTGGCTGAAGTGGGTGGGGGTGGGGGTGGGTGCAGAGGATGTGGGTGGGGAGTGAGGTGGAGTGGATGTGGAAGGGGGCTGAGGTGAGTGGCTGAGTGGGGGGGGGGGGGGAGAACGTGAGAGTGGATATATATGTGTGAGACGGGAAGATGGAGGGAGAGTGGGTGGGAGAGTGGATATATATGTGTGTGTATATATATATATATATATATATATATATATATTTTACCTCGGTAAACAGCCTCAGGCTAGCCTCAGGCTAGGGAGAGGTAAGCACGTCCGGTACCAGCAATTAGCATATACAACTCACGACTGGATAACGTGTCGTTGGGTTGCTCCGGCAAATTTAGTCTACATACAAGCAAATACGCAGTAAGTATCATAAAAACTGTGGTTAGCTTAATTATGATGCATTAGAGCATCATTATGGAAAGTTTAGACTTTCGTTGGTCCAATTTGGACGAGTTATTTGGTTATAAAAAACCAAGGATAGAACACTCGAGTGGTTTCGCGAAGGAACCAAACCGGTCATTAGCGGTTATGTCAACACCCGGGTCACCGTGTGACTATGGGTAGAGATGTGGGTTTCGCCCTATCTCATGTGGAAATTCTCTCGTACTCTAATAGAGAGTAATGTTGGAGATGCTCCTGGGTTTCTTTTATAGACTCCCCTAGACAAAACTTTTTCAGGCGTTTCTCCGAGTTTCGTAGCATTTTCTCCAACTTGTTGACGTAGTAGTCACAGGTGGGAGAAGTGTGCGGAACAGAGGGATGGGCGGGCCGATACACTGGTCCCGACCCCGCGTAAGGTTTGGGCTTGACCCACAACCCACGCACAAATTTAGCTTATTACGCCTGTGTTATAACGGTATAAACACGTTCTCTAACACCAATAGATGTCCAAATGAGTTTGAAACAACCATATTGTGACATATATATATACCGGGACTGACCAAAAATGTTTGTTTCAGTTCCCGATGGCCACGAAGCGGAGTAAGCGCGGTGCAGCAGCAGCCGAGGGGCGTGTTCCGAGTGGAGTGGACGAGGAGTACGACTCCTCACCCGTGTTGTCGGCAGGGCCGTCGACACAGCCCCGGGCGCATATCTCTCCGACCGGACGAGGACGCAGTGCCTGATGTGCCTGCGCCTCCAGATTGGGAGGCTCGCTTTGCGGAGATGGAGAGCCACATCTTGACTGCCAAATCGCCTGTGTCTCGGAAGCGGCGTAGGCCGAGTGTCCAAGAGGATTCATTTGGAGGATTTCTTGGACACAGACTCGGCGGTGGAGCTTAAGGCTCCTCCTCCTCCTTCTCCTAAACGGAGGAAGAAGAAGAAACAGGTGATTTCTTCGGGTGATGAATTCACCAAGGAGCGGGCAGAGTCTGGTTTGCGCAAAAAGCGGAAGACTAAGTCCAAAAAGAAGAAGAGGAAGAGGAAATATTCTTCTTCTGAGTCGTCCACTGAGTCTACTTCTACGGAATCAGACTCAGACACCGTATATGAAGGGGTCTATGCGGACATTGGCACTAAAGTGGCTAAGAAGGTGGAGAAGCCAAAGGCTAAGCGGGTTAAAACCACTACGCTTATGCGCGAGACCGTGAATGGTCATTTTCGCACGTTCAAACCGGCGGAGGTTATCTCCAAGTTAGGAGATGAGTTAACAGGCATAAAGGGTGTTCCCAACTCCATCATTAAAGAGATGGATCGGGATGTCAATATGACGGATGACCGTAAGAAGTTTGAGGATGTGTTGCACACAGTGCATAAGGCAGTGTTGGCTACCCTAACAGCTATTGTTCCTGTGGCTAATAGGATGCAGAGTGAAAATAAGTTCTCGTCTTTGGCTAAGACAATGGACAAAGGCATTGCAGTACTAGCGGCGGCAGGTAATTACCTGTCGTTTCGAAGATATGAAAATGTCTTCAAGTCAGTTTGCACAGATGCTGGCAAAGAAGTGGCTCGCTCTAAGAAGGTTACCGATAATGAGGGGAAGGAGTTTACGCTCTATCTTGCTCCAGAGCCGATTAAAGGGAAACCTTTAGATAATACCAAGATGTTTGGCGGTCAACTACAATACCTCTATAAAGAGGTAGAGACTGCAGCCAAGAGTGGCAAAAACATGGATGGCAAGAAGAAACAGGAAGTTCCTCGTTTCAAAAAGTCACGAGGGGATTTTCGTCCACGACGGTTCACCAGAGGAACCAGACCGAGTTCAAACTTCGGTCAAGGGTTTCGGGGCCGGGGCGCTCGCCCAGGCTGGACCGACAACACCGCACGGCCAATAGGTCGAGGGTTCAACTCGTCGAGACCTTTCCCCAGGGGCGGGTCCAAGTAGAGGTCCAAACACAAACTTTACAAGTCCCTGCAGCCTCTAAAACACACAAACTGTAAGCAACTTTGTGGCTGGTAATATTAGTAATCATATTTCTGAGTGGCACAAAATTACTAGTGACCAAGAAATTATAGAAATAGTTAGGGGTGTTCAAATTCCTTTTACACAAATTCCTGTACAAAGTATAATACCTTTTCCATATAACATTCAACCAGTTGAACGAGAGGCACTAACTAAACAGGTACATAAATTCTTTGAGAAAGGAATTATACAAAAAGTGACACACTGTTCAGGACAGTTTATTTCAAACATTTTCTCGAGACCGAAGCCTAATGGTGATGTTCGAATGATCCTGGATTTGACAATCCTTAATAAAATGGTTGAATATCGACATTTTAAAATGTTCTCTCTAGATACGGCACGGGATCTGATTACACCAGATGCGTGGATGGCTAGTGTTGATTTACAGGATGCATATTATACGCTTCCCATAATGGAACAATACCGAAAATTTCTTCGATTTATTTGGGATAACCAACTCTATGAGTTTACCTGTATGCCGAATGGCTTAGCTTGTGCGCCACGTTTATTTACTAAACTGCTTAAACCTGTTTTCTCGGTAATGGCGAGGAAGGGTCATATAATGTTTCCATACATAGATGATTCTTTTATTATAGCATCAACACAAATTGGTTGTGTGAATGCAGTTTTGGATTTATGTGCATTACTCACTAAATTGGGGTTTTATGTACATCCACAAAAGTCAGTGTTTAAACCAACAAAACAACTCAAATGTTTAGGGTTTATTCTGAATACACAGTCTCTTACAGTGTCGATAACAGAACAAAAACTAATTAAGTTTATGAATACAGCGACCCAGCTTATTAAGTTACCAAAACCTAAAATTAGACAGGTCGCAGTCCTTATTGGGATAATGATATCGTATGCACCCGCTATTCTATACGGGAAGGCCCATATTAAATCTCTAGAAATAGATAAAAATTTAGCGTTAACACGAACTAAAGGGAATTTTGAGCGAAAGATGTTTATTTCGCAAGAAGGGCTACAGGATATTGCATGGTGGATGCAACACATAGCAAGTTCACCAAATCCAATCCGCATGGCGGAACCTAATACGGTAATTACTACTGATGCTTCGTTAGAAGGTTGGGGAGCTCATCGAGATGGGGTCACAACAGGAGGTAGATGGCTTGATGATGAAAAATCAGACCATATTAATGCGCTAGAATTGCGTGCTATTTATCTGGGCTTATGTAGTTTAGTAAAGATACATAAATCACAAGTTAGAATACTAACTGATAATACTACTGCTATGGCATATATTCGTAACATGGGTGGAACCAAATCAAAGCCTTGCAATCAGTTGTCTAAACTGATTTGGAACTGGGCACAGGCTCAACAAGTCTGGCTGACTGTAGCGCATATTCCAGGGTCACAAAATACACTTGCAGACCATAAAAGTAGAAATTTCCATGACCATTTAGAATGGTCTCTCTCTACACCTTTGTTTAACTTCATTTGTGAAAAATGGGGTACACCTATAGTTGACTTGTTTGCATCACGAAATAATAACAAATTATCCTGTTATGTTTCTTGGCATCCTGAACCGGAGGCTTGGAAAGTAGATGCATTTGCTATTACCTGGGAAAATAATTATTTTTATATTTTCCCACCGTTTAGCATTATCAGCCGAGTTGTCAGGAAAATCGGTTTGGAAAGGACACATGCTATACTGGTGGTGCCCGATTGGGACACGCAACCTTGGCTGCCAGCAGTTTCACAACTGGCAAAAGAACATATACGATTCCCAAGAAAACTCGGGAATCTGACACACCACGGACCGCTAGTGGTTCACGGCGACGTGTCAACGACGCCCCTATTGGCATTCCTTTTCTAAGGAAACAGCTGCAGCAATTTGGATTGGACAAAATTACTGAGAATAGGATAGTATCTGATGCCTGGAGGCCAGGAACTGTCAAAATGTACACATCCTATTTAAAGAAATGGGGTGTACATTGTTTGTTAATGAAAGTCAAGCCAACAAATCCAACAATTTCACAAGTAGCTCGTTTTCTTCGTTCTCTAGAGGGTGAAGGACTATCCTTTGGGTCGATCAATGCGGCAAGATGTGCGTTATCAATCATATTACCTAGAATTGATGGCGAAACAGTTGGAAAACAAAAATATATATAGGCCATATATATACATATATATATATTTATATATACAATACAAAAAAATATATATATATATTTTATAGAGAAAGGAAGGGGGAGGGCGGTGGAGAGGATGGGAGAGTGGATACATATTTATAGACAGAAAGGGGGAGGGAGGGAGAATGGATCAATATCTATTCAGACAGGGAGAAGAAGCGAGAGAGGGGGCAGTGTATATATATTCATAAAGACGGGAAGAGGGAGGGGGACAGAGAGAGGGAGGAAGGATATATATTTAGAGGCAGAAAGAGGAGGTGAAAGACTGGGAGAGAGTGGATTTATATATATATATATATATATATATATATATATATATATTATATATATATATATATATATATATATATATAGGAAGGGGAGGGAGAGAGAGAGATGGTGGGAGAGTGAATAAAGATTTATAGGCAGGAAGCGGGAGAGGTATGGTGGGAGAGTGGATATATATTTAGATACAGGAAGGGGGGAGAGGGGATGGGAGAGTGGATATATATTTAGATAGAGCAAGAGGGAGAGAGAGGGAAGCGAGAGAGTGGGCATTTATAGACAGACAAAGGTGGAGAGAAAGACAGGCACATAGACAGAGGAAGGGGATGGAAGGATGTGGGTGACGAGTGCTGGCCTGGGGAGTTGACAGGGGTGAGATGGGGGAGTGCTTGCTGTGTGGGAGGGTGTTATTAAGGAGGAAGTGTGATGGACTGGGGCGGGGGTTGGTGGTGAGAAGCTGGTGGTTTGGATGGGGTAGAGGGGGGGGGGGGGGTTGTCAGGTGGGGGGCTAACTGGGCCTGCTTGGCTGGGTCAATATGGAACCGATGGCGCCACTGCGGACAGGTCCGGCACCGGGCTGGAGTTAATCAGGCCTGAGATGGGGAGGCTGTCCTTAAAGGGAATTGACCACTCACCGCGGTGCATGTTGGCTATGGATTGCTGGGTTTAAAAACGTTTTATTTTAATATATATATTATAATTTTATGCGGAGGAAGTTGTAATAAATCAATGGATAACTATTTAGTCCATCAAGTTAAGCAACCAGGGAGTCGTTGAGTAAGTCAACCAGGCAGTCAATGATTTACGCAGGTAGACAATGAGTAATTCTGTCAGTTGATCAGTTACGCAGGCACGCAACCAGACAGTCGATGAATAAATCAATCAGTTACGCAAGCAGGCAACCAGGCAGAAAAGCAGACAGGAAGTCAAGGCAGGCAGTCCGTGGTCGGGCTTTCCCCGTCTCCATCCATCTTTGGAATCAGATGAAAATCCAATGTTTGGTTCATGTTCTATCCATGATTACTGTGTCACTTTGATAACAGGGGCGCGCTCTCCTAAACTGGGCGTAATAGCTGAATTGGTAAGAGCGCTCGCTGGCTTCCTGTTCAGGAGGTCGTGGATTTTAAATCCGGCCGAGTCAAACCAATGACTTGCAAAAATTCATGCTTGTCGCTACATAGTGTGGCGTTCAGCTTTATTAGGATAGGTTTGCTATTTATCAGCATAATGTGACTGAGTGGGATATTGGGTTAGGGTGTCAGTGGGCCAGCCTCCCAGTGGGGAATCACTAGTTGCAATGTTGGCAAAGACTCACCCCTCCACTTGCCGCCACCCTGATCGACTCATGGGTGGGCCGATGGCTTCCTCTCCATCCACCCGAGTTGCGGCGGTGGTTTCATAGCCTGGCAAGCAAGTAATATGCACTTCTCGGTGGGCCGGCGCTGCGCCACCGTTTCTTTACCGCCCACCCATACTACATATTTGTAGTACTCGTAGGGTCGGCCCAGACACTTGAATTTAAATTAAATTTGTTTGATACCCACACTGCCTTTTGGAGTCGTTTCTTATCGAATCATAATCGCCATGAGTGTACACTCACAAGGCGGTACCCGCCCTGTTATAACTTTAAATGTAGCTAGGATGTCAAACCCCAACAAACCACAAAGAACCACACATATCCAACAACAATATAAATCAAATCAAATCCAAACAAACATAACTCAACCACCTATTACGTACAAGCCTATGAACATGTAAATAAAATAGGCTAGTATAGAATTAAGTAGAAAAAAAAGCGGAAAACTCTTCCCAAGAAAACCCCAAAACACTAACATAGACAACTAACATAGTAATAAGAATAAACGTACCAACAGACTATCTATCTGCTAATGAAATGCAGACAATCAAATAACTTATCAGCAGCCACTGGTTGGTAAGACAACAACAACACTACAGCTGGCCAGCATTGAAAACAAGCCTGGGTACCCAGGCTTACATGCTATGGACAGAATAAATACAGCCTCAATAAAAAAGAAAAAAAAGAAAAACCCAATTTTCTGCTAAACTGAAGGAGAGGAGAGAGGTTAGGGGAGTGGGTGTGCGGAGGGAAGAGGCAATGAGTGAGGGGGAGGTAAGGGAGGGTGGTGTGGGGTGAGGAGAGGCAAGGCGAAAGATGGGAGAGGTAAGGGGAGTGTGTGTGGGGGGGGGGGGGGGGGGGAGGAAGAGGGGGAATGACGAGGTATAGGAGAGTTGGTGCAGACAGTGGAGGAAAGGACGTAGGTGAAGGGTCGTGGGGAGAGGTAAGGGGGAGTGCGACGGGAGAAGAGGAACTAGTTGTGGGGAAAAGTGTATCCCATTAACATGTCCTCTCCCGGACACCACTCCCCTCCCCCCCCCCCGACATCCCCCTAAGGACCAATGCCACACAGCTCTCTTCACTCATCTCTCATCAGGTGCTCAGACAGGTGCACGCAGCCCCCTCTCCCCTCCCATCCACCCCCTTCCTTCTCCCTCCCCCCCCCTCCATCCTTTCCCCTCCCACGTCACAGGTAAGCCGCCTTCAGCTGATCCCAGCCCGCGGCCCTCGAATCACCCAATCACCCCCCCCCCCCCCCCCGTTCCTACTGCCCCCCACACCGTTACTGCCAAGCCTCCAATATCAAATACCGGCCATCACGTTGGCGCTGAATGGCGAACGGGCGCGCGATTATTAATTCATTAGTCGGTAATGAACCCGGGGATCAAAAGACAAATGTCGCGCCGGGCTGGGCAAATTGGGCGTATTGACACACCTGATTCTGCGGCAGATTAGATTGGGCCCGGGCGCGCCATCTTATTATATTTCCATCTCGGGCGGAGGGCTGAGCCGGGCGCGCCTTAATTACATCCTTATTGCGGGCCTGGTCCCCCCGGCCGGCCGCCATAAGCGTATCACGCCCCGTGCTAATTCCGTCAGATTGACACTTGACTTGGCCGACAGGGGGTGCGTCGGGACGTGGCTAGAAAGGGGGGGGGGGAGGAGGGAGGGAGTTGGCGGGGGGGAGGAGGGGGGAGCAGACTATAGCTCTTCCATTTCCAGCCCCCCCCCCCCTCCCCTCCCCTTGCTGTCAAAGAGTAGATGTGGCTACTCAGTCTACTCTCTAGTTAGTTGGTCGTGTAGCAGACTGTTGCCCCAGCCCGCGTTTTAGTCAAGGACAAAATGTGGCTCTAAGGTCATTTTGCAGATTGTCATTCCACTAGTTCCAGCCCCACAGTGGTCAAGGAGTAGATGTAGGTACTAACTCAATGCTCTAGTTGGTCATGTAGCAAACTGTTGTTCTTCTAGTCCCAGCCCCTCACAGTCGTCAATGAGTAGATGTTGCTACTAACTGGTTGTGTAGCAGACTCATTCCTCCAGTTCCAGCCCCTCAGTCGTGAAGGATTAGAATTTAGATGTGGCTACTAACCCAACCTTCTGATTGGTCATCTAGCAGTATGTCGTTCTTTCAAGATACAAATAATGATGAAATAAATATGGACAAAAAATATGTATATATAAATTACGCTATATATATATGTATGTATTATGTATGTATTATGTATGTGCAGCCTGTATGAATCTATCATCTGACCAACTAATACAAATTCATTTTCAAGCCTATTTACAGGGTACTTATAAAATTAAATTAAAACCAATATGACTATCATTTGGCCCATGATAGAATAATAATAATCAATAATTTAGGAAAATATGTGATGTATAACGTGTTATGTCAGTATAAAGGTACGAAAGGGAATATTACTTGTTATTATGATTACTGTTATTCTCAGTAAGGCTCAACACTGTACCGGTGGTGCCATCTCTGTAAAGAATAGCTCGTGTCGACACAACAAGTGGAGATTCAAGACTGGTTTATTCTTAGCATAAAACCCCCCCCCCCCCCCCCCCCCCCACCCCCCCCCCCTCCCCCCCCCCCCCCCCCCCCCCCCGCCCCCCCCCCCCCCCCCCGCCCCCCCCCCCCCCCCCCCCCCCCCCCCCCGGCCCGGCTATGCACACTGCAATAGCACACCCATATATGCACGAGCCGCTTCATGTAAAGTACATACATTACATCTCCCTTTTTTTTTCTTCTTTTTTTTTTTTTAGAACAGAACATATCATACAATGTGAAAATCACTTCTCCTAAACCGGATGTTGACCAGTGTCAGTCGCACCGGAGAATACTTTAATACAAGCCTAGTTCGTTCTGTGGCCAGCTAGAAAATAGCTTGACAATCACTTTAGCCTCACTTTGCCATGGGCAATGCACAATAGTTCTTCCTCGTATACACTCACTCATGTAGTGGTCTAAGTAAAGTGGTAGATTGGGATGGCTGTAAGTGATGATTATGTTTATTGGGGTTTTTTGGGTTGTTTTTTTTGTGGATGGGGTGTTTATGCTGTCCATAACATATAAGCCCTGATGATCGGGCTTGACTTCAATGCTGGGCAGTTTTCGGTTTTATTTTCTTATAGTTATTGTTTGTGGTTAGTAATTCTATGTTAGTTTTTTTTTGTTTTTCTTGATAATTGTTTTCCTTCTACTCTATCCCTAGACTGGCCTACTCTATGTGTGGTTTTATTGATATCTGCTTAGTTTTATGACCTGGGCATATTCCAAGAGCTGTCCAGCTGGCGGGCCATGACATATCACATGCCCCGCTTGGTCACAGTTCAGTGGTGGTTTCCTGGTTTTACCTTGCACAGATATTTTTTTATATGTTTTTAGGTCAGGAATTTGTCTTTACTTTACCGTTTGGGTATTCTAGACTTTGGCAGCCATTTCTAGTGTACTTCTTTCATGTGCTCTGATGTGACTTCTGTTTTGTGTTAGTATTGTTGCATTGTTTGTGCTGGTGTTACTTTGCGGCTGGGTTAGGTACCTTTTTTCTCGACTATACCCAAATGCCAGTGTTATTAGGTGTATTACTCTCCTGTTCTCTAATAATTTGACTTTGTTTTTTTTGGTGTTTGTCATAGGTTTGGTACAGTTTGTCCACCATAAGGCAGGTCTTTAGGGCTTTGATTTGCTGTATTTGCAGTTTTTTTAGTAGTTCTTGTTTGGCACCCATGTAGATTACATCCCCGTAGTCAAAGTAGGGGAGAACCATTCCCTTGAAGACTTTTATTGTCATTTCTTGGGTCTTGTAGTTTCTTAGCTTTGTAAATAATCATAGTTTATGGTTTATTTTTTGGATGATTTTTGTTATACATAGGTGGTAGTTTAGCTGGCTGTCCAGCTCTAGGCCTAAGTATTTATAGTGGTTTGCTTTTTCTAGTGTTTGGTTCCCTACCTTGCAGTGTAGGTTGCTTTCTGTCATTATTTTATCCGAGAAAAGCATTGTTTTGGATTTGTTTGCATTTATGGTTATTTTATTCGACTCACACCAGTCATCAAGTTTTAGTAGGAGCTTGTTTAGTTTTGTTATTACCTCTTCTTCTGTGCTTCCTTCTGCATATATGACGGTGTCATCTGCATACAGCTGGAGGTGCTCTGTTTCAAGCCACTTTTCTAGGTAATTTATTTAGATTATAAAGAGTAGTGGTCCCAGGACTGATTCTTGGGGTACACCACACGTGACAGGTTGGTGGTCTGATAGTGTATTGTTTACTTTAGTTTTTTGTTGTCTGTCTTTCAGGTAGCATTTTATCCAGTTTATAGAGTTAGATTGTATGACCACATGGTTTAGCTTTTGCAGTAGTAGAATGTGGTCTACAGTGTCAAAAGCTTTGCTGAAATCAATGAAAGCTGCTCCAACTATTTGTTTTTGGTTCATTGAGGCCAGTATGTTGCTTGTCAGGTTGGCTATTTTGATGTGGAGTGCAGTTTCCTAAAGCCTCCTTGTCTTTTGTTTAGTATATTGTTTTTTTCTAGATGTTCATTTATGTGTCTGTGTAATAGTTTCTCAATTAGCTTGCCTGGGGTTTGCAGAATTGATATTGGCCTATGGTTCCCCAGGTTTTGCTTTGAAAATGGGGTTGCCATCTTCCAGGCTTTGATGAATTTTCTCTGGTCAAAGAGATGTTGCAGAGGTCCATCACTGTGTTGGGGATAGTTTGGAGTCCATCCTTCAGTATTTTGGTGGGGATTCCATCTATCCCACATGATTTGTTTGTGTCTGTGCTGTTTATGAGGTCCGTTATTTCTGTTATATTGGTTTTGCAGGTGGGAATTTTCTCTTTAATTTCTTCTGACTTATTTTCCCAGTTAATTGTGATAGTTTTGGTCCCACTGTGGTAAAGTGGGTGTTTAGTTTGTTGGCTGCATCTCTATTTGTGAGCACCTCTCCTTTGTTGGAAGTTTATGTAGTCTTCTGTATTGTTTTGGGGGTATAGCAGATTTACATTTTTCCAGAATTTATTTGTGTTGCTTTAATATGTATTTCTTTTTTGTTGTTTTTACTGCTTCGAGTGAACTGTTTTATCATATTTTTCTACCCCCGCTGAGGAATAATGAGGTAATGCAAAAGCTTCAAACGTCGGGCCATCCCCCAGTTTATCTGGCCCGGTCAAAATAGAAGTGACTTGTCGCTGCCCGACTGGGTCACATTGGTGGGGTGGGGGGGGGGGGTGTCGAGAAGGGGGTGCTAGTCATGGGCACAATAGTCCACTATTAGGATTTTTCCTGCTGGTGTGCTGCGACCTGTCAATAATCCTTATCAACAAAGATAAGTGCAGGAAAACTGTCACCATGGGCTCATAGCAGACTATTACACTACGATAGTCATTTTCCCCCCATATATTTTTATCGTTTCACTGGTTTGTGTAATTGTGTCCCCAGTATTGTAGGTAACTCACTTGATGGCTTGCATTATGCTTTGTTCCATATGGAGGAGGGGTCGTTTTCTTTTCTTTCTATTTTTGTCTTACTTTCTTCTATTTTTGACCCCCACCGCCTCACTTGACAACATGGTACAAGTGCAGCGAAATTTGATACTAACTGGTGTACTTATTATGCATTTGTTGCTGCATAGAAGGGAATGGAAAGTCAATTTAATAGAACCTGTTACTACTTAAAGCTGCATAGTCCGATAAAGCATCACGTTCTCAAAACCAAAACAATTATCTAGGTTTGATTCTAAATATCTAACTTAGACACTGATGCTTGCCAAAATTAATTTGACATGTTTGCACTTCAAATATCTCAAAAGTTAACCATTTAAAATAAAAGTTACTTAAAATTAAAGGAAGGTAGATCATAACAAACAATTTAATATAGTTATCTTAGAAATATGATAGAAACTCAAAACCATCGGACTATGCCACTTTAAGTTTAAGCAAATGGTGGAGATAATTTTAAAGTGCACACCAAATCTAAGTGTACAAGTTTTCACTTCAACTACCTCCAAAGCTAACCATTTATTGTAAAAATTACTTCAGGCTAATGTAAGGTAGCTAGAAAGTATAAGAATCAACCTCATCCACTTGTCTAAAAACATCACAGACATTAAAAACCATCGGACTATGCAACTCTAATGCTTAAAGTTGCTTAGTCCGATGGTTTTGAGTTTCTGTCATTTTCTGAGATAAAGATATTATGTTGTTCATTATAATCTAGCTTACTTTAGATTGAAGTCACTTTTATTTTAAATCGCTAACTTTTGAGATATTTGAAATGGAAACCTGCTAAATTAATTTTGGCAAGCTTGCCAAAACTCCAACACCATAGGCTTCTGCAGCAACATGTTCTATTAATTGACTGTACCACCTTATATGTGATGACAAATGCTTAATAAGTGTACCAGCATCTAAGTTAGATATGTAGAATCAAATCTAGATAATTGTTTTGGTTTTGAAAATTGCATGTTTTCATCGGACTATGCAGCTTTAACAAACATGGCATTTGGAAGCCCAGTATTTACCCATTGCCCCCCGCCCCCTCTCCACTGTCCCATCACCAGCCATGCACCCTCAAACTGGTGCAGACATTCCCCCAATCACCACTCACTCACCCACTGCGCATGCTCCGTTGTAAAGGACTATTTTCCTACGCACTCCATCCCCCTCCTATCCCCCAATCTCCCGTTTCCAGTCACCCACCCAAGACTCCTGCAGACAGTTCCCCAATCACCATTCACCTACCCATATAACTACCTACCCACCTACACACTTACACAACTACCTACACACTTGCACACCCACCTACACACCTACACACCCACCTACTTACTTACCCACCCACCGACGGGCGCGCTCACCCCCTCAGCCTAGCCAGACAGTCCCAGCTAATGCATGCCTGAATCAGAATGTCAGAATATTTCTTCACCCACCTTTAAAAAAACCACATCCAGCAATGCCTCTCCCCCTAGAGATTCCCCCCCCCCCATCACCCCCACACCCATTCCCCTCCATTTCTCTACCGCCTTCCTTCTTCCCCCTTCTTCTCACCCTAAAGCCGTCGCCCTTCCTCTCTATTATCATATCCCCTCTCCCCCCTTTCGCTCCCTCATCGCTCCCTCTCTCCCTCCTCTCCCTCCCTCCCTCCTCCCTCCTCCCCATATCCCTAAAGCTCTCTTTCTTCCCCTCACATTCTCCTTACATTCTCCTCCCTCTCGCCTTACCCTCCATAAAGCCTTCGCCCCTTCCCCTCGTCGCCCCTCCCCTCCCCTCACGTCCCCTCCCTTCCCCGTCCATCCCCTCCTCTCCCCTCTTCCCTCTCCTCTCCTCCCCCTCCCCTCCCTTCCCCTCCCTCTCCCCCATCATCCATCTCATCCCTTGCCCTCCCCTTCCGCCTCTTCTCCTTTCATCCCTTCACCTCCCATCCCATCTCCCTCTTCCCTCTCCCCCTTCTCCTCTTCTCCCTTCTCCTGCCTTCCCTCCCCTCCCCTCCCCTCTCCTCTCCTCTCCTCCCCCTCCCCTCCCATTCCCTCCCCTCCCCTCCCCTTCCTCCCCTCCCCTCCCCTCCCCTCACTCCCTCCCCCTCCCCTCCCCTCCCCTGCCCCCTACACCCTCCCCTCCCTCCTCCCCTCCCCTCCCCTCCCCTCCTCTCTCCTCCCCCTAAAACCGTCGCCACCAGCCTTCCTGCACCAGCTAATAACGATTCCTGCGGTGTGCAATCGGCCCTGGCGCCTTGTGGGTCATCGGAACCCCGTGAACCCGCAATGTGGTGACCCCACAGCGGCACACGCCTTCCTTGACGTCTCATTCAGCCAATCAAAGGCCGCCACACTCTCCGCCGCTGCCGCCCTCGCCACCGCCGCCACCCGGCAGAGGGCGCGCCGGGCGACCCGACCCGGTGTACATTACGCCCTTGGACGACTTCACAATTGCGCGCGAATTATGATGAAGCCTTATGATGCGATTATTTTCACGGGAAATTGAGTTTGCCGAGGATGGAGAGTAGTGGTAACGGAGGTAGGGGAGGAAAGTGTGTGGGTGGGTGGGTGGGGGGGGGGGGCTGACGTGATGTCCGCAACGAGGCTGAGGTGAGTAGATTACACGGGAGGATACGGGAGTGACGTCAGTCATCACGTGATTCTACGCCGCCGCCGGCTCGTTATGTATTATAATTTATATATACGTGGAGGTAGGAGGGAGGGTGGGTGGCGGGTGACGGAAGACGGCCTGTTATTGTTTACATAAGCAGAGATAGAAAGTATATAGCCAGGAGATATAGTATTCTCCAAAACCAATAACAAATGATTAAACAAAGTTAACGGCAAGGTGTGTGTGTGTGTGTGTGTGTGTGTGTGTGTGTGTGTGTGTGTGTGTGTGTGTGCGTGTGCGTGTGTGTGCGTGTGCGTGTGCGTGTGTGTGTTGCTTGTGTATGTGGACCTTGAAAAAAAGGAGTGGGGTACTCGTGATAGTGCGCGCTCGTGGCGACTTGTTAGTGCTGCCCCACTGAGACTGGGTTGCCCCCACTATCCCACTTCACTTAGTCACATTATCTTGACATTGACCAAACCAGTCATTTCCCTTGCCCTATCTTATTTATGCCAACCGCTAGGCTGGGCAGTGATAAGTACCAATGTTATTGGTTTGACTTGGTTGGGATTGGAATCCATGACCTGTCGGTTGTGGGGGGTGGGGGAGCAGAGAGGGGAGAGCAGGACCACGAGGGGGTAGGAGCATGGGGTGTGAGATGGGGCATGAGAGGGAGAGGGAGGAACAGCAGCAGAGGGGGAAGCAAGAACAGAGGGTGTGAGGAATGGGGGGGGGGGGGGGAGGATCAGCGGAGAGTATGAGTCGGGGGAGGGATCAGGAACATTGGGTGGGGAGGAACATGGGTTGAAGGAGGGGAAGCGGGAGGGGGTGGGGAAGCAGGAGAGAGGGGCCAGTAGTGAGGGTGAGGAGGGTGGTATTGGAGGAGGAGGAGGAGAGGAAGGAAAGCATTGATTGATAATGGAGTGGAAGGATGTGCAGGGAAAGGAAGGGTGGAGAAGGGAGTCTAGTGTTGGTGCCTGTCCCGTCAGGTGGGGGCGCCGACCCTACCCTCCTCCGTTCACTTCCGCTTTTGAATGTTGTGGCTAAAGTGATGATCGACGCGTGTTCACAGTAATCCGATCCGGTTTAATAGAGAGACGCCGGGCACAGCGCCTGCGTCCTGTCAACGCGCCCCGCTCACTAACGAATCGTCGGCATTTCCCGCCAAGTCTAAATCAAACCTATGCGCTCTGCGTAACGCATGCCCCGCACGAGAGAGAATAGAAAGGGGGGTGGGGTGGTTTGAAGAGCGCGGTGGTATTTGAGGGTTGTCAAATTAAAATGACGTCCTGGTGTCAGGTGTTCGACTAATTTCCATTTGAGATTGATTTTGATGCAAAAATGGACGACGATTTCTTAGCGAGTGAGACCTGACTGAAAACACGCATCGTGAAGCCAGTCGCAGATGCCTCCTGCCTCTACACCACACACACACACACACACCACCACACACACACACACACACACACACACACACACACACACACACACACACCACCATAACACAGAAAAGCACATGCACATACACCGGCACTCAGACCCCGTGATACTGATAGACACAGACATCCCCACACACATGCTTTCTTACACACACACACATCTCCTACACACTCACAAATTTATACACCCACTCATTTACACACCCACAAATCTCCTACACCCACAAATCTACACACCCACACATTTACACACCCACACATTTACACACCTACAATTCTCTACATGCACACATCTCCTACACACCCACACGTCTCATATCCTCTCACACACCCCACACCCTCACACACACACTCTTCCCCCACACATACCTTATTACAAACCCATCCGCCCAACATGCTCCCTTACAGTTACACATCCCACACTTTCATTCTGTCACACCACCCACCCTCACACATCCTCGCACATACCTTTCTGCACGCACACACCACATCCACTATATATATCCCTCTTTCTCCCCATCTCTGACTCCATCTCTTGTTCGCACACTCACCACACACACACACACCCGTTCTGATATGACCTTATATGTTGCTAGGACGTAAAACAACAACAAACAAACATACACACACTATCTCCCTCTTTCAATCCATCACTGGTTTACACACACGCACACACTCACACTCACACACACACACTCACACACACACACACACTCGCACACGTGGGCAGCTCCTAGGGACGCTGGGCGCGGCGTCCAGCCGAGTAAAACCGCCAACACCTCGGGCTCCCATCACGTCCTACGGACGCCGCCTGCTAACTTTATTTGGGCGCTGATTGTGTTTTGCTCGCAGTGCTCTAAGGTTACCCTGTCGACTGAGCCGTCCCGCTGGCAGGAGTCAGGTTTCGCACAATCGGAGATTAGCACACTCCCGCCCACCCCACCCACCCCCACCCACCGCCGCTTCCCCCCGGTCCCCAGCGGCGCCAAGATCTCACCACTACAAGTCTAGCAACACCCCACCTCCACAACCACACGCGCACACCACACACACACACACACACACACACACACACACACACACACACACACACACACACACACACACACACACACACATACACACACCCGGATACGTCCTAGCTGGCCCTTTCACACAGACACAAGTCTTAGTCCTCCTCCTCCTCCACACACACACCACACACGTTGTATTCCTACCTCCAGACACACACACTTCACGCACATGTCCCAGCTCGCCCTTCCACACATACACCACACACAAATCTCCACCCTCGCTCCACTCACGTCCTATACTCCCTTCACTTAATACACACCTATCCCTCCTTCAACTCACGCACATGCAGATGGACATACAACCCCACCCCACATGGGAGTCCACCAGTCCCCCTCCACACACACATATACACACACACACATACACCACGTCCTGAGTCCATTAGTCCCCTCCACACACACACACACACACACAAACACACATGCACCACGTCCTGAGTCCATCAGTCCCCTCCACACACACATACACCACGTCCTGAGTCCATCAGTCCCCTCCACACACACACACACACACACCACATCCTGAGTTCACCAGTCCCCTCCACACACACACACATATACACCACGTCTTGAGTCCACCAGTCCCCCTCCACACACACACACCACGTCCTGAGTCCACCAGTCCCCTCCACACACACACACACACACACACACACACACACACATGCACACACACCACGACCTGAGTCCATCAGTCCCCTCCAGACACACACACACACACACACATACACCATGTCCTAAGTCCAACCCCTCCTTCCACACACACATACACGTCGCACCAAGTTCCTCGCTCTCACTCCACACCCAAACCACTCAACCCATCCACACACACCTACCCCACTCTATTTCACCTCACTTGATACCTCGCCCTCCTTCCACAAACACTTAGTTCCCCCTCCCCAGAATGTTCAAGTTCCCCGCCACATACACACCTAACAAGCCACACTCTACTCTACATCATCCCGCCCTCAATTTTTTTTTTTTTTTTTAAATCAACAAAAATACAAACGATCAAAACTAAATCGCTCTCCCATACACTTTGTATAAATTTCCCGGCGGGGATATTTTCTCGGATATTATTACTTCTAAAACTGTGTTGGGTGTTTAGTAAGTTAATTGAGAGTGTACATCACGGTAAGAGTGGGTGGGAGGGTGGGTAACTTTGTTGTAGTCGACTACACTGGCCTGTATTCATCCACTCACTTAACCTGCACTCAACCTAACACTAACCTGCTCTCATACATTCACTAATATTTACTCATCTGATGAAAGCATCAAGTATTCTACTTATACAGCTCAGATGCTAGTACACTTATACACATTTGTTGCTACATAGAAGGGTATACTAACTCAATTTAATAGAACCGCTTACTTCTGAAGCCTATGGGATCAGAATTAAATCATGCCAAATAAATTTGGGATGTTATCACTTCAGATATCTCCACAAAGCCAATTAAAATATGAAAATTACTTCAAAGCAAAGTAAGTTAGATTATAACGAACAACTTAGACAAACTCAAAACCATCGGACTATGCAAAATGGTGTAATATCTAGTACTATGTAGTCAAACCAATCTCTCTTTTTTCCATCGTTACCCCACAGTCATTATTATAATTGTATAGTGTATGATGTGCAAGCTATTCGTCAGTGTGAGATGGTGTACGTTGGCCCAGTCATTAGTGTGAGATGGTGTAAGATGACCCAGTCGTGAATATGAGATGATGTAAAGTGTGAAATTGCTTAAGATCGTCCAGTTTTCAGTGTGAGATGACTTAGGACACACCCAGTCCTCAGTGTGAGATGACTCAAGACACACCCAGTCCTCAGTGTGAGATGACTCAAGACACACCCAGTCCTCAGTGTGAGATGGCTTAAGACACACCCAGTCCTCAGTGTGAGATGACTTAAGACACACCCAGTCTTCAGTGTGAGATGACTCAAGATATGCCCAGTCCTCAGTGTGAGAGGACTTAAGATGCACTCAGTGTGAGATGACTTAAGATGCACCCAATCCTCAGTGTGAGATGACTTAAGATGCCCAGTGCTCAGTGTGAGATGACTTAAGATACACCCAGTCCTCAGTGTGAGATGACTCAAGACACGCCCAGTCCTCAGTGTGAGATGACTTAAAACACACACAATCCTCAGTGTGAGATCACTTAAGACACGCCCTTTCCTCAATGTGAGATGACTTAAGACGCACTCAATGTGAGATGACATAAGACACAGCCAGTCCTGAGTGTGAGATGACTTAAGACACACCCAGTCCTCAGTGTGAGATGACTTAAGGTGCAGCCAATCCTCAGTGTGAGGTGACTTAAGACGCACCCAGTTCTCAGTGTGAGATGACTTAAGACACACCCATTCCTCAGTGTGAGATAACTTAAGATGCACCCATTCCTCAGTGTGAGATAACTTAAGACATGCCCAGTCCTCAGTGTGAGATGACTTAAGATGCACCCAGTCCTCAATGTGATATGACTTAAGATGCACCAGTCCTCAATTTGAGATGACGTAAGATGCACCTAATCTCAATGTGAGATGACTTAAGATGCACCCAATCCTCAGTGTGAGATGACTTAAGACACGCCCAGTCCTCAATGTGAGATGACTCAAGAGGCAACCAGTCCTCAGTGTGAGATGAATTAAGACGCACCCAGTCCTCAATTTGATATGACATAATACACACCCAGTCCTAAGTGTGAGATGACTTAAGATGCACACAATCCTCAGTGTGAGATGACTTAAGACACACCCAATCCGCAGTGTGAAATGACTAAAGACGCACCCAGTCCTCAGTGTGAGATGTCTTAAGACGCACCCTGTCCTAAATTTGAGATGACATAAGACACACCCAGTCCTCATTGTGAGATGACTTAAGATGCACCCAATCCTCAGTGTGAGATGACTTAAGACACACCCAGTCCTCAGTGTGAGATGACTTAAGGTGCACCCAATCCTCAGTGTGAGATGACTTAAGACACACCCAGTCCTCAGTGTGAGATGACTTAAGGCGCACCCAATCCTCAGTGTGAGATGACTTAAGACACGCCCAGTCCTCAGTGTGAGATGACTTAAGGCGCACCCAATCCTCAGTGTGAGATGACTTAAGACACACCCAGTCCTCAATGTGAGATGACTTAAGACACGCCCAGTCCTCAGTGTGAGATGACTTAAGACACGCCCAGTCCTCAATGTGAGATGACTTAAGACATGCCCAGTCCTCAGTGTGAGATGACTTAAGACGCACCCAGTCCTAAATTTGCGATGACATAAGACACACCCAGTCCTGAGTGTGAGACGAATTAAGATGCACCCAATCCTCAGTGTGAGATGACTTAAGACACACCCAATCCACAGTGTGAGATGACTTAAGACACACCCAGTCCTCAGTGTGAGATGACTTAAGAGGCACCCAATCCTCAGTGTGAGATGACTTCAGATGCACCTAATCCTCAGTGTGAGATGACATAAACACACCCAGTCCTCAATGTGAGATGACGTAAGATGCACCCAATCCTCAGTGTGAGATGACTTAAGACACACCCAGTCCTCAGTGTGAGATGACTAAAGATGCGCCCAGTCCTCAGTGTGTGGTCGACATTAAAGCCTGAATATGGCAC
Source organism: Branchipolynoe longqiensis (assembly GCA_030323885.1). Lineage (NCBI taxonomy): Eukaryota > Metazoa > Annelida > Polychaeta > Phyllodocida > Polynoidae > Branchipolynoe > Branchipolynoe longqiensis. Next base: position 55,219,557 of record CM059188.1, on the reverse strand, counting down.
CTTCGCCTTCCGTCTCAGATCATATTCCGCTCTACGCTTCATATCGAAACAAACAAAAACCGCACTTTTACTCTAGCCGATCCCACTTACACTCATCCGATTCCAAATTAGGGCGAAGATGGTCCGAAATTTGAAACCCACCTTAAAGCCACAGAAAAAGTGAAGCTGTCGCAACAACCTCCGCCATCCATAGTGCTTCGCTGGTATTAACGCCGAGACCCGTTTATACTATCAGCCACTTCCCTGATACATTAATAGATAAAGCTGCAAACTTTCCCATTCCGGATTAAGATTTCATTGCGGAGATCAGGATCCACCACTTTCACTGAATGCGCTTTTCGCTGGTGGTAGTAGCGAAGTAATATGATAATCTCTGTGCTGTATGCTGCTCGCCCTGTCAGAAACCATCGTTCAATGGAGGAGGATTACTTTATTGTCAGAATTACATCCTTTTATGAATTTGATAGCGGGGTGGTTATATTGAAGCATTAATGCCTAAGTAGTTATATCTTCCTCCAATCCCCCCCCTCCCCCCCACTTTCACCCGTGAACAGTGTAAGTTTAGGTCATGTCTTGGCAGTTAAATTTTTACTGTCTTTGACGCGCTTGGAATTTGCATCTCTGAGATCAATTTTGCTGTCATTCGACATGTATTTGCCTATTTCAAATTTTAACGTAAATGTTAATGTTAACATATAAGTGTGATGGACACTTTTCTTTTCGTGAAACTAAAATGATGGAATAAATTTGACAGACATTTTGCCGTGAATATGGCCTTTGCTGCCAACAGAATAAATTCGACTGCCTTTTTGTCCTCAATATGGTCCTTGCTGCCAACATGGTGCTAAATTATCACCAATCATCATCATCATCAATCCCCACCCCCGACCGGACATGGTGGCCGAATTGTTAGAGCGCAGGCTTCCCGTGCGGGAGTTCGGGAGTTTGAGTCCCAGCCCAGTCAAACTAATGACTTATCAAAATAATACTTGTTGCTACCTAGCCTGCCACTCAGCATTACTAGGATAGGACAAGGACTGGTGACCACAGTATCAGGATAATGTGACTGTTTGGGATATCAGCTCATTGTGCCAGCAGCCTGGTCTCCCAGTGGGGCAACACTATAAAGTCGCTGTGAGTCCGCATTGTCGCAAGTCAGTACCCATCCTGATATGACCTTGCATGTTGCTAGGACGTAACACAACAAACAAACAAACCCAATCCCATCCCGTGAAGAGGTATTTGATCGTTGTGTGTGTGTGTTTGTGTCTGTGCGTGTGTGTGTTTACTAGATGTTGGCCTTAACACTGAAAGTGCAGGTAGGGCGCTATTTGAAATGCTGTTATCTCAAGCCCGACCTCCACCGCCACCCCTGGAGGTACTCTGCTCCTCACACTATCAATCCATCATCCTGTCATCCTAATGGCACACATGTCATGCATCAGCGACGGATGCAGAATTTCCTAAGAGGCTGTCTGTTATTGGCTGGCAAGAAGTGAGCTGTTAGCTGGAGCCACAGACAAATTAGGTGCCTCGGAATCTCCCCGGCTGTATGATCAGAGGTGATTTTTGTTTGTTTGTTTGTCTAAGCCCATTTTCATGTGTTATTCCATTAAGGTTGCTTCCTTCTTCTATTTAAAGGATAACTTGTATTAAACTAGGTGTATGTGTGCAGGGGGTTGAGTGTGGGCCCCCCCCCCCCATGTGCTCTCAGCACTATGTAAGCAAAGGCAGGTCGTAGGATTCGAATCTGGCATAATCGACGTTAAAAGTTCTACTTGTGTCTACCCAACCTCTCACTCGGCATTACTAGGATGGGGCAGGAAGCAGTGTAATGAGGAAGACCAATTGTCCACGTTAGAAATCTATCTATCTATCTATCTATCTATCTATATATATATATCTATCTATCTATCTATCTATCTATCTATCTATCTATCTATATATATATATATATATATATATATATTATCTCCCTCTCTCTCCCTCTCTCCCTTCCTCTCTCTCTTTCTCTTTCTCTACACACACTCACCCTCCCACTCTCCCTACACCACATTTAGAACCTGACTCTCTCTCTCTACACACACACACACACACACACACACACACACACACACACACACACACACACCCGCCCCCCTACACCTAACTTTAGAACCTGGCTAAGCTCTGCCCCTGCTCGTACCCTCTCAAACACCCCTGTCCCCATATCTCGCTTATCTCTATCTCTCTCTCTCTCTCTCTCTCTCTCTCTCTCTCTCTCTCTCTCTCTCTCTCTCTCACACTCTCTCTCAATCTCTCACTCCCTCTCTCCCTCTCTCCCTGTCTCTTCCTCCCCTCTACAGACACATCCTCCCACTCCCCCGACCCCGCACGCACGCGCGCGCGCGCACACACACACACACACACACACACACACACACACACACACACACACACACACACACACACACACACACACACACACACACACCCTGCGGCCGTCCCGTGATGGAGATCCATCGGACAAACTTCCCATTTGTTCCCATTTGTTCCCTATTACGCTTTGTTCGTGCTCGATTAAATTTGATGAAATTCCGGCCGGGGAGGGAATGCGACTATGACTGGCGACTCGTGTAGAAATGGAATTAGGCGTGGGTCGGGCCCGGGGGTGCATCGAGTTAGGGACGCAGAAGGGTGCAGGTGGCGCCGCTGTGTGGTGGCCCCGGGCACGGGGCGCCGCGACGGGGGCGGGGCAAGGGGCGGGGAGGGTGGGTGGGGGGATGTGTGAGTGAGTGAGTGAGTGAGAGTGAATGAGTGGGGGGTGGTTGGATGACTAAGAAAGGGATAGTGTGGATGAGAGTGAGTGTGGGGGGGGGGGGTGAGAGTGGGTGAGTGAATGAGTGAGTGGGTGGTTGGATGACAGAAGAGTGGGTGAGAGTGAGTGGGTGGGAGGTTGGATGGGGGGGGGGGGGAAGGAAGGTCCTGAGGTTGGATGCATAGAGAAGTGAGAGAGTGCCGAAAAGAGTGAGGGTGAGTGCGTGAGTGAATTGAGAATCATTGTCTGAATGAGTGACTGGATGAATAACTAAGAAAGGGACTATGTGCTTCCTGAAGTACAAGCAAAAAGTTGGAATGTCAGCATTAGAGTGTGATGCACAGATCTTAGACAACAGGGATAGTAATGTTCCACTAGATTATCATGAGTTATATAGGATGTGATCCATTGATTAAAGCTGCATAGTCCGATGAAAATATTAAATTTTCAAAATCAAAAGAGTAATCTAGATTTGATTCTACATATCTAACTTAGATACTGGTGCACTTATCAAACGTTTGTCACCACATAGAACAGAACACCAAGCCAATTTAATATAACCTCTTACTGCAGAAGGGTGAGACGCCTATGGTGTCTGAGTTTTGGTGTGCTTGCGAAAATTAATTTTGTATGATTGCGCTTCAAATATCTCAAAAGTTAGCCATCTAAAATAAAAGTTACTTCAAACTAAAGTAAGGTAGATTATAACGATCCGCCTAATATATTGATCTCAGAAAATGACAGAAATTCAAAATCATCGGACTATGCAACTTTAAGCACATTTCAATCACCAACAATTGATCTTCCTCATTGCACTATTCCTTGCCGTATCAATGTAATGTCTAGTACCAGGCTCGGTGGTAAAAAGTATACATTTTTAAGTGTTCGGTTTTACTCGGCCGGAGTTCGAACCCACAACCTGCCACCACAAGAGAGTGCTTAAATCATTCAGCCATCACTTAATATTTGCACTGTAATAATTCAGTAGCCATCCTGATATGACCTTAGACTGCGCGTTCCAGTGCCTGGAGAGTGCCTCTAAGGATGAATCTGCGAAACTTACTTGGACCTTATTTTGTAACCTACTTTACAGGTTAATTAAGTTGTCCATTGTATAAGTCTAAAGCTAGTCAAGTTGGAATCCCCTCAGTTTTATATTTGTGTTACTTTCATTGAGTAAGTAGGGGGGGATTTAAATTGTGGACGATTGGTCTTCCTCATTCCACTGCACTTTGCCCTGTTCTCGTTTGTTTGTTGGAGTTTTATGTCCTAGCAACGTCGGTCATATGAGGACGGGTGCCGATGTGTGACCTCATGGCAACTTTATAGTGCTATCCCACTGGGATACTAGGCCACTGGCACCATGACCCCATATCCCATTCAGTCACATTATCATGATACTGAGCTAACCAGTCCTTGCGCTGACCTATTAATGCCAAGCGCCAGGCTAGGTAGTGACAAGTATCAATGTCTATGTCATTGGTGTCACTCGGCTGGGATCCAAGCACCTGACCTTCTGCATGGGAAGTCTTCACCCTTACCGACTCGGCTATTTTGCCCGGTCCCCTTCTGGTAATGCCGCATATGAGGCTAGGTAGCAACAAGTTAAACTTGTTATGTCATTGATTTAATTCGGTGAGTGTTTAAATGTGGAGAATCCCATGAGCTGCCAAAAAGCAGCCACTCAACTCATTCGGCCATTCTATATGGTCTCTGCCATTACTACAATGTCATTCCTAATTATTTGTTATTCCTTCTATAGTCTATTCATATTATTTCATATTCCCGGCTAAGTCAGTGCACATCAAATTTATTAAGAATCACTTGTTCGCTGTTGTTGTTTTTTTTGGTGTTAACTGGAATGTATGCATCCTTAAAATTTGCATAGTCCAATGATTTTGAGTTTCGGCCAGATTCTTTTAGATAAATATATTAGGTTGATCGTTATAATCTACTTTACTTTAGTTTCAAGTAACTTTTATTATAGATATTTGAAGCTATTTGAAGTGGAAACACGCAACTTTACTTTTGTATTTACACCGAAATGCTGGGCACTGTAGGCTTTAGTACCGACAGGTTCTGTTACTATACCCTTCTAGGCAGCAGCATGGTATCAGGATAATGTGACTGAGTGGGATATCGGGTCATGTTACCCGGTATTTTAGTGGGCAGCACTATAAAGTCGATACCTGTCCTGATATGGCCTTAGATGTTGCTGGAACATAAATCCCCACATACAATATATGCAGCAACAATTCTGTGGTACTGATGTCACAGTATTGGTACACAGCTTCTGAGAACGACCCACTATATACATATATTGTAAATAACTGTAATGTCAGTTGGCTGGAAGACTTTATTCAATGAATAAACTTTATTTTCAACAACAAAAATTGTTTAATAAGTTAAGTGAACCAGTATCTAAATTGGATCAAATCTAGGTAGCCCTTTTGGTTTAGGAAATGTTATACTTTCGTGTTCTATAATTTATTACATGAATATTATTTACGATTGAGTACCCTTAGATTACTTCCGGGTGGCGGTCAATACATAAATACTATATTTAATTGTGCACAGTTAATCTGCTCATAACAATTATGTATTTATTTGTGTTCCCCTTCTGACTTTGTAATAAACGGCGGTCCTTTCCGCAGGTGCTAGCCAAAGATATTCCCGTCCATGTATTTGACGTAGGAACTAAATAATATCTGACTATGCAGCTTTTACAATTTTTAACCAGGTTGTAAATATGGCATTATGTGGTTATATTGCACAGCACTTTAGAAGTAACCCTACTAGATAGAGCGTTTTGTTACATCTACATTATAATACAAACGGTTATCAGCAGCAACAGCAGCATCTTCAGTATCCAAACTGATGGTTGAATGAGTTGAGTGTCCACTTGCGGCAAGTCATGGGGTTTGGATCTGTGCGCCTGAATCAAACCAATGATTCTTTTAAGCCATACTTGTCGCTATCTATCCTGGCGCTCGGTATTACTTGGATATGGTAGTGGAATGACGAAGAGCAATTGTCTGCAATTCAAATTTCCCCTGCTTAAAGCTGCATAGTCCGATGAAAACATTAAATAATATATAACTTAGATACTGGTGCACTTAGTAAACAGTTGTCGTCACACAGAAGGGAATACTGAGGCAATTGAATCAAACATATTACTGCAGAAGCCCGAGTTTTGGCATTCTTATCAAAATTAATTTGTTGAACTTCAAATATCTCCAAAGTTAGTCATTTGAAATAAATGTTACCTCAAACTAAAGTAAGGTAGATTACAACGATCGACCTAATATATATCTATCTCAGAAAATGACAAACTCAAAACCATCGGACTATGCAACTTTAATCAACGAATAATAATATTTGTAATGGTGGTATCGGATTACGAATCCGTTGTTGGTTTCTCCTAGTCACAGTTGATAAAAATCCGCCATTACAAATTCAGAACTTGATTAAATGTGTTGTAATATTTGCTAATGACTGTTAGCGGAAATGCAGGCGTGTGACACTGACGCCCGCCACGTTCCACTAATAATGCCGTCAGGCGGCGTCACCATTCAGCATGTGACGTCACTACGGACATGTGACTTCACGTCTGCCTCATTACACCATGACGGACAGTGTCTCTTCAAAGCTACTTTTTTATTCTTCTTTTTTGTTTTTCTTTAAAACATTAAAACAAAATTGTATTCGTTTTAAAAAAGTTGGTTACATTACTGATAGTGTTTCCAGGGAGGCTGGGACATTAACGTCTCATTTTAAAGGACCTACTTATACATACACATATACACACACATTACAAAGTACCGACTATATAAAGTACATACTGATATACAGTAAATACTGTTATAAAGTATCTTACAGCATCAATCAAGCATTCACACACACACACTTTCTCTCTCTCCCTCTCTAGCTCGCTCTCTCTCTCCCTCCCTCTCTCTCTCTCTCTCTCTCACTCAGTCACTCACTCACGCATTCGCACTCACATAGACACATAAAGTACCGATTATATAAAGTACCGACTGATACCACACACACATTATAAAGTACACTCAGCGCCAATCAAGCACTCAGACACATACACACACATACACACACACATACACACACACACACACACACACACACACATACACACACACACACACACACACACACATACACACACAAATAAAAAAAACACGCCCCAGCCGGCCATGGCGTCTTGCGGTATAAACGCATCAATTAGATTACCCCCCCCCCCCCCACGACCACCACCCTCAATTATCTAACGCGCGTCCGGGTTGGTTCAGGATATGTGTGTTGGGGGGTGGGGGGGGGGGTTAACGACGTAACAGCCTCCTGCATGTTTTATCTGTGCATAGTTGTCACCAGCTGCTGTCACCCGTTGACACTGACCACGGCCGTAATGAGGCCGGGTGGGGAAGGTGCTGTCACGCCGCCGACATCCGCCCGGCACTCCGCCGCCCGCCGCCGCCCACCACAACCCCTCCCCTCCCCCCTCGCTCCCTCCCTCCGTCCCTCCCTCCCTCCCTCCCTCCTCCCTCCCTCCCTCCCTCCATCCTCCCTCCCTCCGTCCCTCCCTCCCTCCCTCCCTCCTCCCTCCCTCCCACTCACTCGCCCAAACAGCCCTACACAGCGCCCAGCGTGCTTTTTGCACCCACTCACCCCAGCCTCCACACACACAGACACTCATTTACTCACTCAACCCCTACCCTGGTGAAATATTTCAATGAACAGTAATGATTACGTGACGTTAGACTAGAAATAGATTTCGATGCTATTTAAAAAAAAATTGTTTAAGTCCTAAATGTTTGAATGTATGTATGTGTGGGAGATGAGATAGAATTGAGTTTGCCTGGCCTCACCTCGTGTGTCAGCGTGCGTGTGTGTGTGTGTGTGTGTGTGTGTGTGTGTGTGTGTGTGTGTGTGTGTGTGTGTGTGTGTGTAGATGGAGAGAGTGTGTCCACTGGGCAAAGCACCACCTGGTATTAAAAGTGTGTATATGTATCTGTATATCAAACGTGTGTGTGTGGCGAGTGTACAAAGTGCCACCTGATATTAGAAATGTGGGTGTTGAGCATGTATATATCTGTATTTCAAACATGTGTGTGTGGCGAGTGTACAAAGCGCCACCTGATATTAGAAATGTGTGTGTTGAGCATGTATATATCTGTATATCAAACGTGTGTGTGGCAAGTGTACAAAGTGCCACCTGATATTAGAAATGTGTGTGTTGAGCATGTATATATCTGTATATCAAACGTGTGTGTGGCAAGTGTACAAAGTGCCACCTGATATTAGAAATGTGTGTGTTGAGCATGTATATATCTGTATTTCAAACATGTGTGTGTGGCGAGTGTACAAAGCGCCACCTGATATTAGAAATGTGTGTGTTGAGCATGTATATATCTGTATATCAAACATGTGTGTGGCAAGTGTACAAAGTGCCACCTGATATTAGAAATGTGTGTGTTGAGCATGTATATATCTGTATATCAAACGTGTGTGTGTGTGGCAAGTGTACAAAGCGCCACCTGATATTAGAAATGTGTGTGTTGAGCATGTATATATCTGTATATCAAAGAGTGTATGTGTGGTGAGTGTACAAAGTGCCACCTGATATTAGAAATGTGTGTGTTGAGCATGTATATATCTGTATATCAAACGTGTGTGTGTGTGGCGAGTGTACAAAGCGCCACCTGATATTAGAAATGTGTGTGTTGAGCATGTATATATCTGTATATCAAAGAGTGTATGTGTGGTGAGTGTACAAAGCGCCACCTGATATTAGAAATGTGTGTATTGAGCATGTATATATCTGTATATCAAACGTGTGTGTGTGGCAAGTGTACAAAGCGCCACCTGATAGAAATGTGTGTGTTGAGCATGTATATATCTGTATATCAAACGTGTATGTGTGGCGAGTGTACAAAGCACCACCGGATATTAGAAATGTGTGTGTTGAGCATGTATATGCTGAGTGTGTGTGGTGAGTGAAAAGCGCCACCTGGTATTAGATGTGTGTGTGTATTTGCGCGCGTGGGCGATGGGCGTGCGCTGTTTTGTGTAGTGTGGTGGGTGGTGTGTGGTGGGGTATGCGATATGAGATGTGTGGGCCGGCGAGTGGGTGTGGCTAATTATTATTTAATTAAAACGCGATGTCGCTGTGTGCACTGGGAGAGGTGTGGCGGGGGGGGGGGAGGGGGTGGAGGGGGGGGGGGGCAGGGGCGACTGTCACCGGCGGCGGAGGGGCGAGGGGCTTCCGGACGACCGACGCGACCAGCGATCTAATTGACTTAACCACTCGAGGTGGGCGCGTCTTTGACGTGTAAACAAGCCGTAATTGATCAGCGCGGGGGCGTGCCGCTCCGCCCCGACAAACACCACGTATGGAAGTCAAATATTGTTGGCGCGCTCTGATCACAGCGCCACCTCGTCACACCCGGCGCACCCGGACGCGCCTAATGGGATCACCCATGTAAGAAATTAGTTCAATTCAATTAGACGCGAGGCCGATACAACACGTGTTGGTAGACCGTGGGATCGTGGGTTCGAACCCTAATCGAGTCAAACCAATGACTTAAAAATGTATACTTGTCGCTTCCTAGCCTGGCGCTCGACATTAATAGGATAGGGCAAGGACTGGTTGGCTCACAGTGTCAGGATAATGTGACTGAGTGGGATATCAGGTCATGGTGTCGGCGGCCTGATTTCCCAGTGGGGCAGCACTATCAAAGTCACTGTCGCAAGTCGGTACCCATCATGATATGACCTTAGATGTTGCTAGGACGTAAAATAACAAACAAACAAAGATAAAACACGCCGTACCCGCTGTAACGCTGAGGTATTGTTGGCGTGCACGGCCAGGGGTCAGCATCCCTCTGTTGGCGCCGCCCTGGTGGGAATTCAGGTAAACAGGAGACGCGGGTGCGCCATGCGGGCCGGTGGTCGGTCGATATCCGGTGCGGATGTGTGGGTGGGGTGGGGGGGGGGGTGTAGGTGTAAATGTGTGTCGGGGGCGTCAGGCAGCGTGTGTGTTCATGAGTGTGTGAGGCAGTGTGTGAGTTCATAGGGTATCAACCCGTGCGTGTGGGTGGAGATAGAGTATCAGGCAGTGTATGTGTGTGTTGTATCAGTTTGTAGCCAGAGTAGGTGTGTGTTGAGGATATCAGCCTCTGAGTGTGTGCACTGATATGGTATCAGTATGTGTGGGTAGGTATGTGTTAATAGGGTATCAGCATGTGTGTGTGTATGTTGTGCTCAGAGGGTACATATGCCACTCTCACTGAACAGGTGAAGCAATCATATTATTCGACGGCTCGTCTTCTCATGGGGAGTGGCGGGTGGGTGAATAGGGTGGGGGGGGGGGAGAAGGCGTTGTGTGTGATGGTGGGTGGACGGGGGGTGCGGATGTGTGCTTGGAGGTCGGTGAGGTACACAGTTAGTTAGATATGAGGGCTGACGGCGGTGCTCGGTGCGAAGGCCGAATTACCACCGCGCATTACCGGGAGATGGTGTGTGTGTGTGGGGGGGGGGGGGGGGGGGGGGGGGAGGGGGGGGAGTCGAGCATTAGCAGATCGTCTCGGAAACATCAACACCAGAGCTCTCTTCACCAGCGAAGCGAGAACTAGCCACTGCCTGCGTTACGCACGAAGCACCACGCCGCAACACCACCACAACCACCCGGCTCCACCGTACACCACCATGCACCACCAACACCACCACACAACAACACCACCATCACCACACACCACCACCATACACCACCACCACGCAACAACACTACCAACACGCAATAACACCACCAACACGCAACAACACCACCATCACCACACACCACCATGCAAGAATGGCACCACCACCACGCAACACCACCACCATACACTAACACCACCATGCACCACCACCACCACCACCACCACAAACCACCACCACAACACCACCACACATCACCACACACCACCACACACCACCACCACACACTATCATCACCACACACAACCATCGCCACACACCACCATCACCACACACCACCATCACCACACACCACCATCACCACACACCACCATCACTACACACCACCATCACAACACACCACCACCACCACACACCACCATCGCCACACACCACCATCGCCACACACCACCATCACCACACCACCATCACCACACACCACCATCACCACACACCACCATCACCACACACCACCATCACCATACACCACCATCACCACACACAACCATCACCACACACAACCATCACCACCACCATCACCACACACCACCACACATCAGCACCAGCTCGCCCCGACGCCGGCCGACAGGGAGGGCAATTAGATTATTGCGCGGAGTGTATTTTGTGGGCTCTGTGCGGGCGCTCCATGTATAAGTGAATCACGATGATACGCCATGCATATTTCATGCTATTTTCCGCTGGTTCCCGGCGCTCGCCCCCTCCCCCCTTGGCGATATGTAAGCCGCCCAGTTTAATTTTGCTTAACGCCCCAGTTATATCCGAAGAGCAGCTCCAGAGCTGCTGTGAGCAGCTTGCGACTCAGTCAGTCGTGTTGAAGATGGCGCTTGTTAAGATAGACTTCTTCAGCTCACCAGGGGAGATGGCCAAATGAGTTGAGCATCTGTCTCCCGTTTTGGTAGATCGTCGGTTTCGACAAACCCTGGGCGAGTCAAATCAATGACATAGAAATGTATACATGTTGCTTCCTAGCCAGGTGCTCGGCCTTATTAGGATAGAGCAGGGACTGGTTGGCTCAGCATCAGGATAATGTGACTGAGTGGAATATCAGGTCATGGTGCTGGTGGACTGGTTCTTCCTAGTGGAGCAGCCCTTGAAAGTCGCTATGAGTACTCATTGTCACAAGTCGGTACCCATCCTGATATGGCCTTAGATGTTGCCAGGACGTAAACTACCAACAACCAACCAATCTGAGCCGTGTCATTGCACCATGTCAGGTCCTCTACTCTGGTAGTTGGCTCCCCCTTCTTAAATATATCAAATCTAGATGGCAATATTAATGGAACAATCATCCAAACAAAAAGTTGCTTGACATCACCCTGTTTGTACAACTGTCACAGAGTTAAGCAAGTTACAGGTGGTCCTCACCTCCTGCTGCAACGGCCACTCGCGGTTAACTCACGCCTTCTTACTAAGGGGGGGAAGCACCCCACACTCCAATGTTTTGACTATCACTAATTATCAATACCCTCTGATACACAAACACATTTTACTTGATTGTGTAGATTTTATTACCTGACCTCCAACAATTTTCTTATGTAAATAACATGCGAAACCTCTTTAAAAAATGTAAGGCATAAACAAAAACTGGAAATCATTTGTAATGCCGAAGTGCTAAAATATAGACTTTTGGGTGTATTTGTCCGAGTAGCTAACACTTTGAGCATTAATGCCAACGCGTCGTTATTCATGAAGAGCTTATTGCAATTTACGCCATCGTGCTGAATAGAGATTCTAAGTCCGTTTGTCTGACCCAATGTCCGTTTTCAATATGCATATCAGCACATGATGCCATTCATGAAAGTCCTGTAGATGATTTCCACCACTAATCGGCCCTCTGATGGCAGTGGCAAGAACTAATGCTGTGGATAGCAGCACATTATGTGGCATGCTCTGTGTAATAAGTCTCATTGAGGATTTCCACCATCAACCCGCCCTCTGATGGCAGTATCAGGAACTAATGTTGTAGGTAGCAGCTCACTGAGCATGCTCCATGGGGAAAAAGGTCTATTGCGCAAAGCCTGTCCTGACTGCATGGAGTGAAGTCTGAAATGGCGCGCGATTTAATCCCAATCGCATTGAAGGTGTAAGTTGTCGCGAGTGCTGTTGAGCTCATCTGAGCACCTCTCAACACATTATCTAGGGGGGTACTGCGCTCTCTCCTCTCTTGATCCTGTTTCTGAAACTAAATGGTGCAGTTAGAGATTCGGATATATGATCCCCCCCCTGAATGGGTTACTGCACACAGCTACATCGCTCACTCTCTCTCTCTCTCTCTCTCTCTCTTGGCTCTCTCGCTCGCCCTCTATCCTATTCACTCTTCCTTTCACTTTATATCGCTCTACCTCCCCGCCTTGCTCCCCATCTTGCTCCCCTCACTCTCACTCCCCTCACATTAGCTCCCCTCACTCTCGCTCCCACTCTCAGTCTCACGCCTCTTGTTCCTTCTCTTGTTTCCCTTCACTCCTAATCCCTTAATCCTCTCCCTCCCTTTCTTTGCGTACTAGTGCTCACTCTTCCTGACACTGCCATCTCTCCTCTCTCCTCTCTTCTCTCTCCTCTCTCCTCTCTCTCCTCTCCCTCTCCCTCTCCTCCCCCCACCCCCTTTCCGTCATCCTGTCCCTCCACTTCTCCCTCCCCCTTCCCCCCCCTCTCCCCCTATCCCCCCTCTCTCTCCTCTCCCTCCCCCCCCCATCTCCCCCCCCCCCCCAGTACTGCCGGGTAGTAGTTGCTGCTTTCTGTTTTGTGTTGGTTGCATAGTTTGATAGTTGTGAGTTTCTGCCATTTTTGTTTAGATAAATATATTAGGTTATCGTTATAATCTACCTTACTTTAGTTTGAAATAACTTTTATTTCAAATGGCTAACCTTTGAGATATTTGAAGTGCAAACATGCTAATTAAATTTTGGTAAGTTAGATATGTAGAATCAAATCTCAATATTTATTTTGGTTTTGAAAATTTGATGTTTTCATCGGACTATGCAGCTTTACCTAAGCCACATAAGATTGGTAGATTTATGCAAACTGCCCGTGTAAGTCCACGATAGACGTAGCCCTGTGTGTGAGTAATTAGTGTTGTCCACAGTCATGCTGCTTCGGCAGGCATTGCGCAGTGACGATGACCACCACCAGGGGGCGTGACACTGCCCACCGCCCTGTGAACTGATTGGTGCCTTCAACCCCTGTCCGCACCAACCCATCTTTTTATGTTTGTGTTTGCACACACTCACACACACACCTCCAATCTCCCATCCCCCACCTGCCTCCACACACACATACACGCACACACACACACACACACACATACACACACACCAGACACATGGCTCACCATTGCTTATAATTTGCTGATTATCTTCATAGTATTGGAAACTATGATAAGCAGGATAGCGGGATAGCGGGTTTTTTTGTGGAGTGGTTAAAGTTGCATGGTCCGATGGTTTTGAGTTTCTGAAATTTTCTGAGATAGATACATTAGGTTAATCATTATTATGTATCTTACGTTAGCTTGAAGTGACTTTTATTTTAAGTGGCTAACTCTTGAGATATTTGAAGTTCAACCATGCAAAATTAATTTTGGCAAGCTTGTCAAAACTCTGACCCCATAGGCTTTTGCAGTAACAGGTTCTATTCAATTGCCTCAGTATTCCCTTCTATGTGGTGACAAATGTTTAATAAGTGCACCAGTATCTAAGTTAGATATGTAGAATCAAATTGAGATAATTGTTTTGGTTTTGAAAATTTGATATTTTCATCGGACTATGCAGCTTTAAATAAAGGAAATGGGGGACATCTTGTCTACCTGAACGTTTCCTTAAAGTTACATAATCCAATGCTTTTCTTGTGTTTTTTGCGACAACTGGGGACGGGTTTGTGAGTAAGATTTCACACTTCATGGCCCAGGTAGACGGCTCCCACCTGGATCCCATTAATCCCAAAGCCACCCGCCAGGTGGTGCCCCGCCTCGCACACCCTCCTCGGTGTGACGTTAACCAGGAGGTGGCCACGTGACCTGGGCGCGAACACGTGACCGCTGAGCGCTGCACACGTGACCTGCCTCTGACTGCATACCCCGTGTGTGTTTGGAGACAGGAGGGGTGAGGGAGGGTGAGCGGATGCGTCAGATGTTAGGGGTGGGTGTGGGTGGAGGGGGAGGGGGCGGCTATGGGTCAATGACCTGGGAAGAGACCTGGCACCATTGGATGGGTTGGGCAGAGGGACACTTGGGAATAGCTGGCGACAGGAAGGTCATCTGAACGGGTCAAGGTCAGCCTGATGCCTGGAAGGTCAAACTGTGCTACTTGTGTGCATATGTCAATTACATTCACTTACACCCTAGCCATTAACTCATGTATTCACTCACTCAATAACTTACTTATTCACTCATTCAGTATTTCACTCATTCACTCACTCACTCACTCACTCACTCATTCGCTCACTCATTCACTCACTCATTCACTCACTCATTCGCTCACTCATTCACTCACTCATTCACTCACTCATTCGCTCACTCATTCACTCACTCATTCGCTCACTCATTCGCTCACTCATTCACTCACTCATTCACTCACTCATTCACTCACTCATTCACTCATACATAGAGAGGTCAGTACCTGCCGCCACCGTGTGGTGATGAGGCTTATGTACGGACTACTACAATAGTAACCTCTATCCCTGTGTGTATGCAGGTTCACTGTTGCCCCACAAGTGCAACAGATACACACACTTACTTATCTCTCGTCCTGATATGACCTCAGATGTTGCCAGGACGTAAAGTTCCAACAACCAACCAACCCTGTATCTGGCCTGAGTGGTGAGGTGGGGGGGACGGGGAATAACCTCCGTGTCAGACTACACTGCATCACTTATCTGGATTACTGCAGTGTGCTTCACCCCGATCCTAGTATGGCCCGAGTTTTGATTGGGAACTCTTTAGATGGCAACTTGTAATATCTCGGAAGACACATTAGTAGAGTTTAGTGGGCGAGGTCGTGAGTTCGATCCAAAGACGTACCAAATATTTACCACTGTCGCAGATTTGCCTGCTGCTCTGCATTACGAGGATAGACCGAGGACTGGTTAGCGAAATATCAGGATAATGTGACTGGGTGGGAAATAGGGTCATCGTGCCAGTGGTACGGTATCGGAAATACAAGATGGCCGCTGAGCCAGAACTGCATAGAAGCCAGTGTATTCAGGCAATACGAGGATGGGGATGACCAAACTGGATACTAGTCTTGAGTGTTCACTTGCTTTCATTCAGTTTAAAGCTTCTTAGTCCCGTGAAAGCATCACATTTTCTAAACAAAAACTATTACCCCTATTTGATCCCATTATCATGGAGGTGATGCAAACAAAGGGAACATTATGCCTAAAAGATATTTTGAACCCACAATTCTGTGTTAGTAAATTGTTTATTTTCTGTGGATATATGTTAGTGAATTGTTTTCAATAGGGAATGTGTTACTGTTAAAGTTGCATGGTCCGATGAAATATAATTTTCTCAAAATTAAAACAACTACTTACATTTGATGCTATATATCCAACTTAGATACTGGTGTATTAGCTAATGATTTGGGACAGTATATACAGAATAACCAGTGAATTTATAAGCTCACCCCTTAGGACACTCGCTTTGAAACACCCATTATGCTGGGAGGCCATTAACCAACTAGGCCAATCTCGTGACCTCATTAGCCTCCCCCCAACCAAGTAGGCCTACTGTGCAGGGCCATGGAGGGGAAGGGGATATGAGGTGGATGTGTGTGTATGTATGTGTCTGTGTGTTTCCTGACCTGACTTTACAGAGACACAGAAACAGACATACACACAGACATACACACACAGACAGACACACACAGCCATACACACACAGACATACATACAAAGACATACACACACATACAGACACCCATAGATAGGCACACACAGACAGACATGCACAGACAGCACACACATACACATAAACACACACATGCACACACCCGACATACACAGACACACATACACCCAACCTGACTTTGCAGAGAGAGAGCCACACACACACACACCGACACCCACAGACAGACACACACAGACACCCACAGACAGACACACACAGACATACACACACATACATACACACAGACATCCACACAGACACACACATACATACACACATACATACACAGACACACACATACATACACATACACACATAGATACACACATACATACACACACATACACACACAGACATTACCACACATACATATACACACATACACACACAGACAGACACACATAGATAGACACACACAGACAGACATGCATAGACAGCACACACAGACACACAAACACACAGATATGCACACACCCGAAATACACAGACACACATACACCTGACCTGACTTTGCAGAGAGAGAGACACACACACACATACAGAAACACATAGACAGCCGCACACAGGCAGAGGCAGACGCACACATACATGCACACACACATACATACACAGACACACACACATACAGACATACACAGACAGACACATCCATACACACAGACACACGTAGACATACACAGACAGACACAGATGCACATACACCACATACATACACACATACACAGACACACACACCCACATACATGTATACATACCCACACATATACAGAAACACACAGATAGACACACACAGACATACACACAGACAGACACACACACAGATACATACAGACATACATAGACAGACACAAGCAGACAACAGACACATTATTATTATTTTTAAGCCCTAGTGCCATGGGCCTATGTCACTATTCCATTCCCAGAATGTTATGACCCAACCAGGAATACCTACCTACAGTCCTGTAAGGTTCCAGGTCATCTCACATCACGTGGTCACCGTGAGATGACATCTGGGTCATAGCCACAGGACTTTTGGCAAGCTTGTCGAAATTATTTTTGGTTCTTGCAGCTCATATTACTTCAAAACTAATCATCTTTAATCAAAATCACTCCGGAGTAATGATTAGTAGCTTGTAACGATCAATTTGATATATTTATCTAAAAAATAAGACAAAAATTCAAAGGCCATCGGACCATGCAACTTTAATAATCTGTTAATAATCGGTTCATCTTTCTTAGTACATTATTTATTTAGTATGGAGAATTTCTTAGTAAAACGTTTATTTCATGTGGGAATGTGTTGGTAAATTATGTTATCCGTGTGGGAATGTTTTACTATATTGTTTATTTTGTATGGAACTATTAGTCAAATGTTCCTATGGGACTGTGTTAGCATATTGCTAAATTTGTGTGGGATATATATGTTTTGTAAACTGTTTATTTTGTGTTGGGAATATGTTAGTAAATTGTTTGTTACATGTAGGGAATATGTTTAGTAAATTAACTTCGTGTGTGCATGTGTTAGTACATGTTGTATTTGGGATGTGAATGTGTTAGTACAACTCACCGCCTGGGACACCACCTTCCACCCCTCCTCTGCCCACCCCCTCTTCTCTCCCCCCCCCCCCCCATCTCCTCCCCGCCTACCGCCGCCCACCCACCGTCCACCCACCGTCCACCTCCCGCCAAGCCGATCCTTCACGTAGTAATGTGGTTACCGTCGACGTATGATTTGTGTTTGGTGGCGAATCGGTGTCCGATTGGAGGTGGTGGGTGGGGGGTGCCGGTGGGGGTAGGGGTGATCGGGTTATCTCCAGGCCAGCTGCGGCTGTCGGGTGTGTGTGTGTGGCGGGGGGAGGGGAGGGGGGGGGGATCACGGTAGTAGCAGTAGTAGGATAAGGGCCAGTGTAGAATGTAGTCTCTTGTCTAGTGACGGATAACAGGGTCTGGTGGCAGCGCGGGGTGGATGAGGGGACGGGGGGGGGGGGGGGGCTGGGGAGCGGGGCGGGTGATTGTTGACAGCTTCTTACAACACACCACATCTCTCTCCAGACACACCACATCTCTCTCCAAACACACCACACATCACCTCGCACATATAAATCACAAGCACACCACACCACGACACGTCACCATCATGCATCACCAACACACCTCCCAACACATCTCCAACCAATACCCACCACACCTCCCCACACCACCTGCCAATTACACCACACCGTGACACACTTCCTTCCAACATCTCTACACACACCTCCCAACCTGAACACACTACTCGATCACATATCATCAACACACACAGACCGCACCTCCACCACACTGCCTCTTCAACACGTCCACCAACAAATCTCCACGACACCTCCCAACACACCACCCCATACATCACCCCACACAGCACATCTCAACACAACACACCACCAAGCATTACCACAATACCACCACCACACATCACCACAATACCACCACCAACACCACCACCACCACCACACTCGACCCCACCTCTCCAACACATTCCAACAAATCTCCACATCTTCCTACACATCTCCCAATATACACCGTCCTAATATGACCTTATATGTTGCCAGGACGTAAAGCTTCAACTACCAACCATCCAACCCAGTTTTCCCTCCTCAACACACCACCACGCATCCCAACACCTCTCCACCGCCTCCCCAGCAAATCTCCATACCTATCCAAACCACATTCCCGCCACACCACACGTCCCAACAACTCCCAACACACCTCCCATACCTCCTCAACAGACCACATCACCACCTCTCCAACACCACATCACCACCCATCCCAACACCTCCAACCCACCCCTCCACCCCCTGAGCGAGTGGTGCGCGGGGGGCGGTCCTGGCGGCCAGCACAATTAACTTTGTCCACGTCAGCGGGCGCCGGGGCGAGTTAGATTATATCATGCAGCGCCCGCGCCCGGAATCCAATCGGCCTCAAATCGGCGGAAGCACCGCCCGCCGCCCGCCCGCCCCCTCCCCAAAGTCATTGTGACGCGGCAACGAGATGTAAAGTTGATCGTCGCTCTGCCAATACCGCACCAATCACGCCGTCACCGCGCCCATATTTAATCGGGGGCGGGGTAACCAGGGTGTCGGCGGCGCGTCGCCGGCGTGTGGGCGAAGATGGGCGGGGAGGGGAAGGGGTGGTGGTGTGCGGACAGTATTGGTGAGTGGGGATCGTTGTGAGTGTGTAGGGGTGGGTTGGGAGTGGAGGGGTGGGCAGTATTGGGGGACTGGTGTGGATGGGAGGGTGGGTAAAGGGAAGGATCGGGACAGTATTAGGAGGAGTCGGCAGGGCAGAGAGAGTGGGGTGTGTGGGTGGGTATGGTGGTGTGTTGAAGGGCAGTATTCAGGCGCGCGCGCGCGCGTGTGTGTGTGTGTGTGTGTGTGTGTGTGGTGTGTGTGTGTGTGTGTGTGAGGGGAGGGTGGGGACACTGTTGGGAGAAGTAAGAGGGTGTGGTGACTGTGACGTAGGGTAAGATTCCTTAGGGGGGGGGGGGGGGATATAGGTGGGAGGTGGTCGCGGAGGGATGGGGTGGGTGGGGGAGGGAGATGTGGGTGGGTGAGGGAAGGACATTGTGGGTGGGTATGTGAGGGAAGGGGATGTGAGTGAGGGAGAGTGTGAGTGGGTGGGTGGGGAGATGGGGGAGTGAATAAGACATGATGCCACCCCCGACTGGTCAGACCCAGACTAGGACTGACACCTGGTGGCGCGACGCGAAACGAGCCGAGGCACGGAGCCTAATGCAACTAGGGGTCACGTGGGCGGGTGAGGGTGAGGACGCGGCGGCTGGGGATTGGGGATGGTCCGGGCGGGGGTGGGGGCGGGCATCCTGCCTGGGACCCGGGTGTGATGTAGGTATGATGGACCGGCGGGGGGAGGCTGTAGAGGGGAGGCTCGAGGATATCAGGGTATCATGTACACCCGAAGAAATACAAATGAGGTAGATCTTCATGACAGAATGATCGATGGTAGTTGGTATCAAGATTATAAGTATATATTATATATATATATATATTATATACTGTCTAAGAATTATACGAGTATAATAACCCAGAATTCTATACTCGCTCCTAACTGTCGGGTGGTTGAGCCTTGGACTACTCATCTACTGGTCAGGCCTACCCGCCTCAGCTCTGATGGTGGCGCCACCACTCGCCTGCTCATTATCCTACTCATTTAACATATGTGCTGTATAAGCATTATACAAGTATAATTATCCGTAAACTGATTATCCTTTAATGGTGCCTCTGATTGCACCTTGTCTGGACACCTCACAACTACTGACACTTAACAACTCAGGGGAATGGACAGGCTCTCTGCCTTGCCTGGTGCTGCCACCTGGCTTATTCAGATGTCACGACTCAGCCACACCCCACTCACCTCCAGATTGTGCTTATTCACTTACTCACTAGATTAAAAGTCGCCCCTACCCAGAGTAGGGGTGAATGACAATCATGTCTAAATTTGAGGTGTGAATCAAACTAGCTGTGGAAACCCTGGTTTCAGCACGCAATGTTTATCTACTTCTTACCATACTTCTGATACTTTTTCTATAGGCTGTCTAGCAGCATTGTCACAGAGACAGTGCTGTTCGAGTAACTACTTATTCATAAATATTTCGATCAAATATGACTAATCATAATTTATATAGGGGAGTCATATTATTTAGGGCCCAACCTTGGTGTCTGTGATTGATGAATGAGTATCTACATAGACTGGGGAATATTAAATGACTTGGGAATTACTGCCAACTCTACTATAACTTAAAGTAAATTTGAAGGTTGTTGATTATGCCTTCTAGCCTGTATAGGTCCACGCTACTCTTCGATATGTCACATCACAGAAATAGCCATGTGGTAAGGTAAATCAGTCCGATGCCAATTCGAGCCCAAATTGATCATTTTATATGTTCTCTTTCATTAAAATGAATTGAATATTTATATAAAGAATACATGGCTTACTCACGTCACCATATCTTGAAACACTATTATGGATTGACATATATATACTAGCTTCAGCCCCACCAATATATAGCATTTAACCAATTCCGTTCATTGGTATATCCTCTTTTTCGTCCATCCGATATCTTCCTTTAAGTTATAGTATCTTATACCCCAGTCACACTATTGCTTGCGACCAAATAACAAATGAGCTATCGCAAAAAGGTCGCAAAGTGATCCTCGGTGGTCGCCGATTTCATTGCGACCAAAATGGTCGCCCAGAGGTCGACGACCATTGCTTTGGTCGCAAGGAGGTGGGTTCTTTGGTCCAAACTGGTCGCAAGCCGTAGTGCTACTGCTCCAAACGTCTACATTATAAGTGTGTTTCTCTTTCCAACAGACGATCCATGAGAACCAATCCTTGGTATTCCCCCACCTCCAAGGCCCCTAACCTGCGCCGATACACTACACACCCCTCTCTATCTTCCCCCTATCCCCATATCCCCCTATCCGCCTCTCCTCCCTCTTTGCCCTCACCCCCCCCCCCCCTCTACAAACACTAAATGCATGTTTCCATTAGTACACATCGATAGTGTTTTCCCACCTCTACGAACTTTAATTTGCGCTTGCCCTCCATTCCCTTCTCCTCTCCTCTCCTCTCCTCTCCTCTCCTCTCCTCTCCTCTCCTCTCCTCTCCTCTCCTCTCCTCTCCTCTCCTCTCCTCTCCTCTCCTCTCCTCTCCTCTCCCTCTCCTCTCCTCTCCTCTCCTCTCCTCTCCTCTCCTCTCCTCTCCTCTCCTCTCCTCTCCTCTCCTCTCCTCTCCTCTCCTCTCCTCTCCTCTACTCTCCTCTCCTCTACTCTCCTCTCCTCTCATCTCCTCTCATCCCCTGCCTCTCCCTCGGTTCCCCCCCCCCATCCCTTTAGCTCTCCCCACCCCTCCTCTCCCATCCCCTCCCTTTCCCTCACGCCTATTCCTTCCACTCTTCTCCTCGCCTCCGCTTCTCTTTTCTTCTCTTCTCTTTTCTCTTCTCTTTTCTTTTCTTCTATTTTCTCTTCTCTTTTCTTCTCTTTACTCTTCTCTTTTCGCTTAACTTTTCTCTTCTCTACCCCACCCCTCCTCCTCTCTTCTGTTCGTTTATCTTCTTTCCTATCCTCCCTCTTCCTTCCCCTTCACTCCTCTCCTCTCCTCTTTTCTTCTCCCTGCCTCTCCCATCATCTCCCCTCACCTCCACTCCCCTACACTACAGACCCTACAGACCCTACCTCCTCTTGTTGTATAGTCTTACCTCCCCCGCCCCCTTCCCTACCGTAACCGAGATCACTGGTGCGACGGGGGCGCTGAGGTCAAGGGTCAGAGGTCGACCATCAATCGTTGGCGTCGGGCTGACCCCATTGCGTCCCTAGTGTGCGTGCTACCCCAGCCACCTTATACCTGATCTGACCATCTCCGGTCCCGGTCCCGACTCCAGCTCCAGCCTCGGCCATGGCTTCGGCCCCAGCCCCGGCTTCGGCTTCGGCTCCGGCTCCGGCCCGCGGCCCCGGCCCGCGGCGCCCAATCCACCCGTCTCCCCGCCCCGAGCCAATCTTATTCCAGCCCGCCACTCCCTCCCCCTTAACCTCTCCCTCCATCCTACCCAGTCACCCCTTAACCCCCACGCCTCCCTTCACTTCCCCACTCACACACACACACATTCACCCACACACCCACACACATACAGGCACGCTCAGAGCGCGCCAGGTCCCGCCCGCCGATTATGATTAATTTTTACCAGATACCACATCCACAGATGAGGCCCGGGTCATGATTGCGACTTATCAATGGAGCCCGACACAAATGCAATTTGCGCGGCGGTGGGGGGCGCGGCTCTGTGGGGAGGGGTGGGTGGGCGGTCGAGGGAGGGAGGGCGGGGGGGGGGGGGGAAGACGGGGGTGGGAGCAGAGGCCGCGTGTCTGCATCCCCCCTCGCCGCTCGGCCAAACTCAGTTGGCGCCATGCAAAGTATCAAGAATTTGCCTGGATAATGTGATATGGGATGAGAAATTGCCGCCAGCTGGGGAGATATGATGGAAAACAAACCTAACCTGGTTAGCGTAAGGCAGCTGGCGCGGGCTCCCACCGGGGGCCGCCGCGTGACGGGCGGCAACGAGGCGACAGGTCAGGGGTCATCTATCACAAGCGAGGCTACGCGGCGCGCATGCGCAGTGTCGGCGGCGGCCCTAACTACAGCGACGATGTGACGGGCTCCCGATAAACCAATTCCGGGCCGTACATCATATTCATAATGGTGGGAAATGGACACCATTGTACACGGGCGCCACTACATTGTCTCCCGGACGGGCGTTGGGTCGTGGAGGGCGGGCGGGGTGTGTGTAGGTGTGTGTGTGGGGGCGGGGGTGGGGGTGGGTATATGGCGTCATCATCCTATCCCATGCAGTTGTGCGCAAGCGTCACACAAAGTTTTAGTGCAGTCACAACTTATCGAGCATATACTGTCATCATCCGCTTGCCAACTTCAATTGTTCATCTGTGCAGTATTTAAGAATCGAGGTGTTCGTTGGTCTGAAGGGACATTTTCAATTAATGTTTGCATGCATTTAATTACGTATGTTATATATATGTAGTAGTCTGCACTGACCTCTCAGGCAAGGAGCCGCATAGACAGGTAGGCGTGGGTAGTGTGTTGATATCAGGGAGCCTAGGTGGTGTAATGGTTAGCACACTGGCCCGGAATGCAAAGAGATGTGGGTTCGAGTCCCACTCTAGGCGCACTATTTCCCATTTTCATCACCCCCATGACATATATATATATTATAGTTTGTTTATAATATTATAGTTTAATATAATACTGTTTACAATATTATATATATATGTCATAGTTTGGGGGAAAATGTAATAGATTTCTTTCCTGCAGCGCACCATATTTGGTGAATAATCAGAGAGCAATGCAAGAATTGAACCTTCTGTTATTTATATTTGTATAAATTCTTATAAGGTATATATATATTTTACCTCGGTACTACGCCTCTGGCTACTCGTAGCCCAGAGAGAAGGAAGCACATCTGGGTCTAGCAATTAGCATAATCAGCTCACAGCAGGAGGACGTGTTGTGACCAGCTCCTGCAGTTTTTCTACATTTACTATAAAACCAAACAGGTTAGTATCTTTCAAACTCGATACGTTGGTTTAGTTCATGTTAGCATTCACGTACACGGTTTTCTGAAACTTTTCGATAAGATATTACTGTTTTACAGCCTAGTTTCGATCGTAATTGGCATGATCGAAAGAACAATGTTTCCATTGTTCTGTTATTAATTAAGCCTCCCGTTGCCGAACGGAGAGATGTTTGGCAGGAGCCAGTTACATCGTTGGGGATTCATTCCCTGGGTCTCAATAAGATTCCCCATTTGTGATTCTCGTTCAGGCATACCTCCGAGTCCTATAATATTTTCTTCAACTTGTTGGCGAAAAAAGCCACAAGTAGGAGAAGTTTATAGGTACTTAGAGTGTGGGAGGGCACCACTACACTGGTTCCTACCCCTCGTTTGGATCGGTTGGTTACCCATACCGTCATCCTGCGACTGTCTGTTAGCCATACGCCTGTGTTAAAAATTTATTTATCGCCATAAAATATACACTTAGTATAATTATACTCTACTTATCAGTGTGCTATTCCGCCTAAGACAATACCTAATCATTGTTCTTCTTTTTAAACACAGTCTCAGAGCCATGGCTATGAAGCAGAGTAAGGCAGAGTCAACTTATGCACTCAGTGCGGATGAAGATGCCACACCGCCTGCGCGGGTACAAAGGTCTCCCTTGCCAAAACAAAGGGATTCGGAGGAGGCGGCTGGGATATGATACCGGCCCCAGCCCCGCTGATAGGGACCTAGATGAGCAGGTTGCCAGGCTTGTGCAACAGAAGATGGAAGAAATGTTACCATCTAGAGCGGGTAACTCAAAGAAAAGGCGAACAAAGGTTCCGCAAGACCCCGATGAGTCAGAATGGGAGGACTTTTCGGAAGATCAGGTCTCAACTGACGACAACTCAGAGGAGGAGGTGTTTGTGTCCGCATGAAAGCGCATACACAAAAAGTGAGACAATTCCTCAGAAGGAGACGAGTACATGAGAGCCTAGACCTAACTTTATTTAACAAATTCGTAGAATACAAACATTTAAAATTGTTTTCGTTAGAAACAGCGAGAGACTTAGTCACACAAGGGGCTTGGCTAGCCAGCATTGACCTTAAAGATGCATGTTTCACAGTGCCCATCTATAAACATGATAGAAAGTATTTAAGATTCTGTTGGAACGGCAAACTTTATGAGTTCACCTGTATGCCGAATGGACTGGCCTGCTGTCCACGCATTTTCACAAGGTTACTCAAACCTATTTTTTCGCATACATTGATGATTCATTTATTGTCACGCAAACACAACAACAATGCCAAGCAGCAGTAGATAAATTATGTTAAAAAGTTTACAAATTTAGGTTTCTATATACATGAAACTAAATCAGTACTAACGCCAACAAACAACTAAAATTTCTGGGGTTCTTTATTGCCACCATAAGAGAACAAAAAGTTGATAAATTCACAACAACAGCAAACCAATTACTACAATTGAACAAACCAAAAATACGACAAATCACAGTCTTGATAGGAATAATGATAGCCAACGCACCAGCTATCTTATATGGCAAGGCCCATATCAAATCCTTAGAGATAAATGAAAACTTGGCACTGACTCACACTAAAGGAAACTTCAAGCGGCCTATGACAATTTCGACAGAAGGCCAAAGCGATATAATTTGGTGGCTTTCACACATAAACAACTCACCCAACCTGATTAGGATGGAAGAGCCTAACACTACGGTCACAACAGATGCTTCTTTAGAAGGCTGGGGGCCCATAGAGACCAACAGACAACAGGTGGCCATTGGGTAGAAGATGAAATCTCCAACTACATTAATGTATTAGAGCTTAGAGCTATTTATCTAGGACTCCACAGTCTGATTCACATCCCTAAAAATCATGTAAGAGTTCTAACAGATAACAGCTATGGCTTACATCCATAATATGAGAGGGACTCGCTCCAAACCATGTAACAATCTGGCTAAACTCATTTGGGATTGGGCAGAGAAACACAAAATATGGCTAACAGTAGCACATATTCCAGGCAGCCAAAACACTTTGGCTGACAGGAAAAGCCGACACTACTATGACCATTTAGAATGGTCATTGAACCACAACATTTTCAACAGTATTTGTCACAAATGGGGCAAGCCAGACCTTGATCTCTTGGCATCACGCAACAACAAAAAGTTACTAAAATATGTGCCTTGGCATCCAGAGCTAGAAGCCTGGAGACTAGGTGCATTTTCATTAATTTGGAATAATAAATTCTGTTACATATTACCCCCATTCAGCATTATCAGCAGAGTGGCCAGGAAGATCAAGATATATTACACCGATGTAGTACTGATAGTACCAGCATGGGAAACACAACCATGGCTAGCGGCAATAACATCAGCAGCAAAAGACTTGATGAGCTTCCCAAGGGAAAGGAACAACCTTCAACATCAAGGACCACTAACAATCCAAGGTGACGTGTCGACAACACCCCTTTTGGCATTCCTTTTCTAAGGAAACATTGAGAACAATTTGGATTCGACAAAACAACAAACAAAATACTAATATCACATGCCTGGAGAAAAGGAATATTGAAATTATATACAAGTTATTTAAAGAAATGGTGACTTCATTGCCCTCTTAAAGGACTCAAACCGTTAAAACCTACAATAGCTCAAGTGTTACGATTTCTAAGAATTTTAGAGGATGAAGGACTAAGATTTGGTGCTATTAATGCAGCGAGATGTGCCCTATCCATTATTCTACCAAGAATAGATGGGCAAACCGTTGGGAAACATCAGTTAGTACACTGGTTCATTAGATTGGTGTACGAAAGAAACCCACCCAAACCTAAAGACAATTTTGGGATGTATCAATAGTATTCAAGTTATTCAAGTCATGACCTGGCAACAGAGACTTGTCAATGAAAGACCTAAGATTCAAATTAGCAGTTTTATTACTGCTAGTTACAGGACACAGGCCAAACCATTGTGGCACTTTCACTAGATGGACTAGAAATAGCTAAGGATGAAGCTGCAATTGATTTACAGGCATTACTTAAGTCAAATCATACAGGAGCCCCATTGTCCACAGTACATGTTACTAGTTTTCCGGAGGATAAACGGATATGTGTGGTTTTGGCCATTAGGGCATATATATCCAAGTCACATGGAATAAGAAATTCCAGACAACTACTGATCAGCTTTATACAGCCACATAAAGCTATCTCGAGAGACACACTCACAAGGTGAACTATCAAGGTGCTGAAACAAGCAGGACTCAACACTGGACACTATGCATCTCACTAAATGGGTGGAGCCATGCATGGTCTCCAAGGCAAGACAATTAGGACTCTCAGTTAAGAGAATTGTTGCACACCCTGGGTGGAAGATGGCTAGATCGTTTACAAAACATTACAACAAACAACTGGAAAAGTCAAACGGTATGGTGATTCACCTACTCACCAACTAGAAGCAGGTGAGAAACAACATTAAATTATGTACTCATATATACATTCTATGGTTACAACAAAAAAGGATAAAAGGATAAAAAATGAGATTATGTAAAATTATCCCTCGGCTACGAGAAGCCAGAGGCGTAGTACCAAGGTAAAATAGTATAGTTATATGAATCTTACCTGGGTACAGCTGAGCGATAACTTGTGTTTTCCCGAGGTACTAGCCTCAAATAGTCGTGGATCAAACCTACCACAACTATCATGTTTCGCTAGAACCGAATCGAAAATGCAATAAGTATCCATATAGAGTTAAATAATTTTTTATGTAAAAGATTGCTGGACCCGGATGTGCTTCCTTCTCCCTAACCCACGACTATCCACGGCTAGTACCTCGAGAAAACACCAGTTAGCCATCATATGTACCCAGGTAAGATTTGTATAACTATACTATATATCTATACCCTATATATATATATATATAAGCCTCCCCTACGAATTGAAGAGAGACAGCAGATTGGGTTGGTTCGTTTATTCGACTCCGGGCTGAGCGATAAATGCTCTACCTAATACAAAAGCAAAAAACTGGAGGCAAGTGACGATTCAAACCAGCTCGGGCCGCGTCGAGACCCGCAGTACCGCAGCAGGGGCCAGCGGACGATGGCGATTGGCCAATATTCAGTCGAGTAGAATCGACACTAATAAATAATAAATAATTCTCCGAGCGTTTATATGTATATAATAGATTATATATAATATAAGCCTCCCCTACGAATTGAAGAGAGACAGCAGATTGGGTTGGTTCGTTTATTCGACACCGGGCTGAGCGATAAATGCCAAAGGGAGCCGCGCGACTCCCACCCAAACCAATCAAGCCATCTCGGAGCACAAGGTGGCTGCAACCCTCATGTCGTCCATAATCCGGACAGATAGGGGGGTTTTTAGATATGCGTAAACTGTGTCGGATGCCCAGTCCCCCCGTACCTTAATTTCCTCTACCGTGCCCCCACATAAGGCTAAAAAGGTGCAGCCACCTCGGCGAAGTGAATGTGATGATAAGTCGTCGACATCAATACCTGCCCTTGCTGCAAAGGTCTTTAGAGTCTGCTGGTAAATAGCATATGTCATTGGTGTAGAGCCGCCTGACCCGTCAGGAAGCCTGAATGCTTCCTCTCCGGGTCCAGCGGGGAGCTGGGTGAAGTGCAGTTCAACCCAGTGGACTGCGCACATCCCCGGGTCGGCACATCGAGCAACGGGGACTTCCAATAGTCTCTCAGCGAACTGAATGGTCTTACTTTTCCTAATCGTTATGACCATGCCCCAGTCAAAAATTTTGAAATCCCCCCTCCGAAGAGTTGAGTCCGAGAGGGTGACCTGCGCCTTCCGAAGAAGGGCTCTAAAGGAAACTAGTATAGCCGCTCTCCACGATGTATGGCCCGGGGACGAGCGCAGCATAGCAAATATCCTCCTCATCATAGAAGGAAGCAGGGGCCTGGCCCGACGTGGGGCATCACCCTTGACCCGCTTAATACCCCTTAGTGTAGAAGAGATAATGAAACTGTTGTAGTCAATTGGCTGAGCACCAGTCTGTTTTAGAAAGTAGTTTAAACCGCTCAGGTAGTTAGTGATTGAGCTATACTTCATAGAGCGGGCGAGCCAAGTTGCGTAAAGGGCGACTTGCTCATCCGAACATGGCACAGGAGCCCGAGTAGAACTAAAAGTCTCTACAAAGTCCAAGTATCTCTCGACTTGGACAGCCCTTGTTGTTATCGAATTCCACGCGTAGAACTGCTCGTGAAAGCTCTTTTGCTCCCTTCTCAGGTGAGACCTTTCTGTAAGAGAATAGAGTATGAAAAGGTTTAGCCCTACAGCAGAGCAAACCCTCCGGGTCAGCTTCTAAAATCCTGGTGTTGCTAGCACTGTCGTCGAGGCGGCTCAGGGAGTCACAGATCACATTATCATTACTACGAATGTAAACCGACTTGAACTCAAAATTCCTGCTCACCGCGATCCAAAACAATCTCCTGAGATAATACATGATCCCGCCAGATCTTGATCTGCCTGTGCTTAAGGCAGCCTGAACGACAGCACTATCAGTAACCATCACAACAGTTGCATCAGCCCAATTATGTGACCACCTCTCGCAGGCGGCATAGACCGCAGCCATCTCCCTAATATTTATATGGGAAGAAGCTACATGGCCCTCGGGACTAACGTGATGGTGACCCACGTAGCCCGCGAGCAATCTATCGTCGGCCTCAACAAAAGAGCCGACCAGCCAGTCGTTACCGTGAAGAGCACCCAGACCCCATCCAGATGCATCACTGTAGGAGGCAATGAGGGGGGCAAACCAACCCAGAATTTTGGCCTTGCCATTAAACTGGGCGGAAAATGTGATCCACCATTCGAGATCTTCGCGTACCCCCTTAGTTAGCCTAACCCTATGGTGGCCCTCCTTGAGTGCTGCCGACATATCAAATATCCTCCTAGTAAAGGTTCGCCCGCCCCTGATCACCTTTGCACAGTGGGCTAGGATTCCACCGACCTGTTCGAGCTCCCTCTTTGAAGCTTTCTTCCGATCCCTCATTGTTACAAGTGTCCGTCTCATTTTATCCAACTTATCTATAGGAAGGGTGAGTTCCAACTTGTCCGAATCAATGATGATTCCAAGGAACCGAACTCTCCGTCCAGCCTTGCTCACCTTCTTATAGCTGACATAAAACCCCAACCTGCGGATAATGCCTAGAACTAACCTCTGGGCCCGCATGGCCTCAAACTCACTCTGACCTAAGAAACAGAAATCATCGAGGTAATTAATGACTCGAGTACCGCCCTCCCTTACAGCACATCTTACAATAAAGTCTGAGATTTTAGAAAATATGTAAGGGCTAGAGGAAAGGCCCATGCTAAGTCTATTGTCTAGGTAATAGGCTCCGTCATCACCAAGCGCCCTAGCGATAGCAAGCCCCTGACGAGGCCTGTCGCAAGGAGACAGCTCTATAAGCATCCTTAATGTCTATGGTAGATAGAAAATCATCTCTCTCCATGCAGTCCGTAACGTTATCAATGCTTTTATAGCTGAAGGAAGTGGCTATGCCATGTGTGTAGTGGTTGACAGAATTCCCTTTTGCCCTGCTACAATCGACGACGGTTCTACCACCGCCATCGTCTTTCGGTACGACAAACACCGAATGTGTGCACTGAGGCTTGTCATGGACCCTGGATATATTCCCGTCGGCTAGCTCTGCGTGAAACTTCTCAAAAATTATCTCGCGCTCCCAGTTGTTCCTAGCCTTCCTCTCCCTGGTGTTATAGGAGGTAACACAATCATCATTTATTACCCTGAAACCGAATACCACTCCTAGCAATATAAATATAGCGTCGGGATCGTTATCCCCCCTGAAGAATAGTTCTACAACAAATCTACAAGGCTTCAGCTGGGAGCGGTTTGCTGCAATAAAGTGGGTACAGTTACAATTGCCCTCAAAACATGATCGATATACTTCAAATTGGAATTTGTTACCGTCTATCCGCTCGGAAAGCGATACCAATATGTGATCTCCCACATCCCGAATGTGTAAACGACCCTCGGCATCTTTTATATTAACAGTGCCCCATAATGTAAGTTTCTCATTCCCTCCCTCCTGTACATTGGAAGAAACCAAACTATCAGCAATGGTATCGATGGGCCCGATTTGGTTGCCGTGACCATCGGCTCGAGTGTCAATCACCCCTCCGTCTGCAATGTCACTATTGACAACCATGTCATCATTAAGGTCCACTCGTATCTCTCTGTCATGAACAGTGCTGCCGCTCTCCACGGCGATGTTGGTCGATGTATATGTGTCCTCGCATGAGTTGCTGCTCCTCCGTTCAGCAACATCTCTGTTGACAGTCTCCCTGTCAACATCGACCCCCCTGATGACAGTCTCCCTGTCAACCGAGTCCCCGATCAAAACACATATCTTATGTCGGCTCGAGGGCTCGTGCTCCGCTGCCACAGAACTTGCCCCGGCAAGTCTTGTGAACTCTTCCTCACAAAGTCACTCTTTGCACTTATAGCGTTTGTGCCCCTTTCCGCCGCACTTCGAGCAGGTGTGCCTGAACCTGCACTCGTCCTCCTTGCGGTCGCATCCAGTGTCGGAGTTCCAGGCATAGCAGGAGCGCTTTCCAGGTCCCGAAGGCGATTTTCTCCTGGATGCTGTTGAAGTTCCGTAGCCGCTCTTCCGTTGCCTGCGGTTCTGGTCACTGTAGTGTGACATGCTTTCGCTTTGGTATTTCGACGCGAACGCAGCGAACCCCAATGTCTCGGCTAACTTCCTGATCTCCAAATCGTACTCGACATGAGCGACGTCCTTGTAGTGATCATCCCTCGCGCGATTGGTGACGAACGTAAGATGTTGTAAGAACGCCTTATAGTCGTTAATCAGTTCGTAACAGTTTAGCTTCCTCACGTCCTTCCCCCCAAAGTGTGTTTCTTGAGAGATCACTTACTCCGTCTTCGTCTGGAAGCGCTGCTATCACTCCGCGATCGTGTCGTCCGGCGTCGGCGTCCGGCATCCCTTGAACGTCTACGCGAACGGCCGTATGAAGAATGGCCGTCGTCTTCGCTGTCCCTCGTCTTCAATTCTGATCTTGTATCATCCGGAGCTGTACGAATGACCTTAGTCAATTCGCACCTCTCCGTGTTGTCTTCGCGCTGAGGTTCGTCCCGAGCGACTGGGCGACCGGATCTCCTCCTGTCCCTCTCGATTTCAAGACCCCTCAACCTGTCCTGTAAGTCTTGCAATCTCAGCTCTGCCTCCAGCTCAGCGATTGCTTTCTTCACAGCTTCCTCCTTGTCATCATACGACAAGTCCGGACCAGACTGGATGGCCGAATGAGTTAGAGCGTCCGTCTCCGTGCTGGTAGATCGTGGGGTCGTGGGTTCGAGTCCCGGTCGAGTCAAACCAATGACTTTAAAATTGATACTTGTCGCTTCCTAGCCAGGCGCTCGGCATTATTAGGATAGGGCAAGGACTGGTGTGCTCAGTGTCAGGATAATGTGACTGAGTGGGATACCAGGTCATGGTGCCGGCGGCCTGGTTTCCCAGTGGGACAGCACTATAAAGTCGCCATGAGTGCGCACTGTCACAAGTCGGTATCCGTCCTGATATGACCTTAGATGTTGCTAGGACGTAAAACAACAACAAACAAACAATATGACAAGTTGTTGACCGATGTCGTATCTTGGCCCGAATCGTCTTTCGTCTTAGCAGTGGCCATCTTGGTCGTACTTCGTGTACGCACTGTAACACGTTCCCTCCGGTCTTCACACGCCTCCTTGTCGTTTTTTCTGTGGTTGAAGCCGCATTCACTACAGTAGGGTAGCGGCATCACAGTCGGTCGTCCGTTGGCCAAAGTTTATCATGAACAGGCTTTGTTAGTTAGTCACGGTCGTCCACTGGCCCGATTCGAATGAAGTCGTCCCTTGGCCCGATAAGTCGATCAAGTCGAGCAGTCCGTCGTCCGTTGGCCCGATCAGTGGGTCAATGAAAAAAGACCGTTAAGTTCGGATGGTTGAATCGTCCGTTAAAATTGCAAAATCGAAACGGAGTCGTCCATTGGGCCGATTGGGCGATCAATGGTGAGCGACCGTTAAAGTACGGACAAGTTTCAAATCGATCAGAATAAAATCGACCCGATTCAAATCGATCGTTGATAACGATATTAATATGCAATCTATCTATGAAACCTTGAACCGACCGATATAGTCGTCACTTGGCCCAGAGTTTAAGCAGTTTCATAACGATCGGTTGGTATTTGACCAAAACCAAGCGTTTTCAAGGTCGCCCAGTATAGGGTGAAAATCGACAACATGGAATCATTTTGCATCAGTCCGCTGTCCCTGTTGAAACTTAAAATAAGGTTTAGTTATGTGCACGATACCGTTAATCTGTTATTCAGGTACGATCGTCCTTGTTATTGCTGATCAGAGACACAGGTAATATCAGCTGAAGTCGTCCATTGGCCCAGGTAAAACAACAGGTAGCACAGGTAAACAAAGGCACCACAGGTAACAGGTAGACTGTGGTCCTTCCAAAGCAAAAAACTGGAGGCAAGTGACGATTCAAACCAGCTCGGGCCGCGTCAAGACCCGCAGTACCATAGCAGGGGCCAGCGGACGACGGCGATTGGCCAATATTCAGTCGAGTAGAATCGACACTAATAAATAATAAATAATTCTCCGAGCGTTTATATGTATATAATAGATTATATATAATATATATATATATATATATATATATGTATATTTTATGTATATGTATATATTCACCTTGCAGGTTTGCTCAGTATCAAGATACAGTATAGCCCCGTTAAACCAAACTTGAAGGGACCCTAGAAATTTGTTTGAATTAACCGATCATTGGTTTAACCGGGCTTTGGCTTCGATATTGACTTGGCTTCAGCAAAAACGCAGGCGCATTATGAATGCAATATACAATGTATGTGGACACTTTGATTATTGTTTTTTTTAATGTATATACAGTATAACCCAGTTAAACCAAGCTCAGTTAAACCAAGCGATCGTTTTTTTCGGCCCGGCAAAATACTACCATTTATCATATAAAAAAGTGTCAGGTGACCTTATAACCACATGAAAGTTTGGTTTAACCATACTGGAAGTGGCTGGGGGCCTGACAATTTTGTTTGGATTAACCGATAGTTTGGATTGACCGACTTTGGTTTAACCGACTTTTGTATATGATAAATGGTAGTATTTTGCCGGGCCGCCGAAAAATGTTTGGATTAACCGATCGTTTGGTTTAACCGAGCTTGGTTTAACGGGGTTGTACTGTAATATGATTGATAATATCGGGTCATGGTGTTAGCGGCCCAGTCCCCTCGTGGGCCAGCACTTTTAAAGTCGCCATTATTGCCACTGCACCACAAGTTCCCATCCTGATATTTGTTTGTTTATTACCGGGCGCAGGTGGCCTAATGAGTAGAGCGCGGGCCTCGCGTGCGGAAGGTCGGGAGTTCGGTTCCCGGTCGAGTCAAACCAATCACTTCAAAATTGATACTCGTCGCTTCTAATTCTATCCTGGCGCTCAGCATTAAAAGGATAGGGCAATGACTTGTTAACTTAGTGTCAGGATAATGTGACTGAGTGAGATATCGGGTCGTGGTGCTGGTGGCCTGATTTTCCAGTGGGGAAACACTATGAAGTCACCATGAGTGTGCACTGTCATAAGTCGGTACCCATCCTGATATGACCTTAGATGTTGCCAGGACGTAAAACTCACACAACCAACCTATTTGTTTATCACCCCACCCGCCCCCCGAAAACAACAAAATAAATGTCGGCTGTTGAGGGTCCATACTGATATGACCATGGTATTATGTTGTTAAGACGTAAAGTGCCAACAAAGAAACAATATATAATTACCCCGACTATATGTACTGTATAATTTATTTAGCGAATATAAATAAAGTGACATTCAACTCCTTCTCACATCTGTGTCCCCATTAATAATGTATATGCTTCTTCATATGATATACTGCTGGCGCCTCCCCCCCCCCCCCCCTCATCGCCGATTCCCCTCACTAACTGCCGATGGGTAACTCAGTCAGTCATCCCAGATAATGTTGCTCGGTAAAAATATGTGCTGCTAATAATTCAAGCAAACTGGAGTTGTGTATCAGTCTGATAGTATTTTAGAAACAACCAGGGGGCGCCACTTATTGCATTCCCTCTACCCCTGTCTCTGCCTCTGCCTCTGCCTCTCTCTCTGCATTTGCCTCGCTTTGCCTCTGCCTTTCCATCAAATGTCATTAGCCAAGGTCACACAGGCCTTAAGTCGCCTCAACTAGTTTGCCTCATGTCAGTCGACTCAGATCGGGCATGTGAACGCTCAGCTGAGGTGAATTAGGGCTGAGTCGACTCAACTAGTTTGCCTCAAGTAAACCGCTTCACGAGGTAGATTAGATGAGGCGAACTAGCTTGAGTCGGCCTAAGTGGCATGTGTGAACGCAACTGGTTTAGTTGAGGTGGTTTAAGCACATGCATGGAGACTGCTTCCTAACAGGTAGTTCGCTTTCATAGTGGTTAGAACACATGTTTGGACCGTCCTACATGTTTGGATTGTCCCATTTCTTCATATATGGAGACTGCTTCCTAACAGTAACAGGTAGTTGCTTTTGATAGTGGTTGGAGGACATGTTTGGACCATCCTACTCTTCCCATCTCTTTGTGAGGTATGTTGTTTGTATGTATGTACGTGTGGATGTACATGTGAGGTCTGGATGTATGTGTGGATGTATGTATGTGTGGATACCCATCCTAATATGACCTTAGATGTTGCTAGGATGTAAAACAACAACAAGCAAACATCGATCTGAGCTGGTTTAACATGCGTGTCTGAATGCAACACACTTTGAAAACTCTGTATGTGTGAACGGTGCTACTTCGACTCATGTAGTTCGCCTCATCTAAGTCGGCCTAACGCTGTACGTGTGACCATGAATCTCTGGAAATTGGGCGCGGGGGCAGATATTGGGATAGCATGGTTTTGTTTTTGTTTAGATTTTACGTCCTAGCAATATGTAAGGTCATCAGAATGGGTAAAAACTTGTGACAGTATGCAACCGTGGTGGCTTGATAGTGCTGCCCCATTGGGAGTGGAGACTGGACCGCTGGCATCATAACTCAATATCCCGATTGAATTACAGTTTCCTGATACTGGGATAACCAGTCCTTGCCCTATCCTATTCATGTCGAGTGCCGGGCTAGATAGCGGCAAGTATTAATTTTGTATGTCATTGATTTGACGTGGTCCAGGTTCGAATCGACAACCTCCCTCATGGGAAGGCAGCCGGTGCTGTTACTTTTTAGTGTTAGTGTTAAATATTCTGCCACCTCGTCCAATGCGTAGTAGTAGTAGTATAGAATCTAATGCTCGGATCTGTGGCTGTGTACGTAGGCTATGAGGAAAACAATACAGACAAAGAGAAAGAGAGAGAGCAAAGAATAATAGGAGAGAGGAGAGAGTCCGGACCTCTGGTTTATTGCTTATATAGTTACATGGGTTCATTGTATAGTATTATACCACCTCCTTCCACCAATGGGAATCGAGCATTCCTGGTTCTACCAATAGGAATCCAGCATTCCTGTCTCTATGGATACCAGTGGTCTTCCCACCACCAGTAGCTGTATGGCCCCATGGCCACCACCAACCTTGACCTTTTGAGTGTGATGACCCCTACTTCAGCAGACGGGCTAGGCCCTGAGTGCAATCACACCCAGACCTGCCAGCACCACCATGTCTATTTACATCCCACTCAGGCATAACCAACCTATATTTACATATATATATATACATGTGCCTGGTCTCGTACACCGATCAGTAATAGAACATTTGCATTCCCCCCTCGCTGAGTATCGGAATATTTTACAGTAGGGTAGTATGGATGGATGGCTTATGAAAAAATACTCATTATTATTATTACACCATATTAAATTAAGTGCAGTGGTGTATCAAATGTATTGAATGCTGTTACGTAGGGGGGGGGGGGGGATTAACTGCGAGTAGCATATAGAAAAAGGTTTATGTAGATGGAAGATGGTTGCGTAAAGGGAAATAGTATACAAGTGGATTAGATACATATGGAGCAAATAGGGTAGACAAAGGGTTATGGTGATGGCACTAATACTGTTATAGGGGTGATGCTACCTTATGCAATCACCCTATCCACACCTACCTGGCTATGTTGCTTCTTGTCTGAGAGGTCAGTGCAGACTACCACACTCATCCCCCTGGAATTCATCAAACTTTTAAATGGTGTACGTTCATAAGTCATTTATTGCTTAATATTGAACACGTGCAGGCAAAGAACTTACACTATCAAGCCACCACGGTTGCATACTGTCACAAGTTTTTACCCATTCTGATGACCTTACATATTGCTAGGACGTAAAAACCTAAACAAAAACAAAACCATGCTATCCCAATATCTCCCCCCGCGCCCAATTTCCAGAGAGTCATGGTCACACGTACAGCGTTAGGCCGACTTAGATGAGGCGAACTACATGAGTCGAAGTAGCACCGTTCACACATACAGAGTTTTCAAAGTGTGTTGCATTCAGACACGCATGTTAAACCAGCTCAGATCGATGTTTGCTTGTTGTTGTTTTACATCCTAGCAACATCTAAGGTCATATTAGGATGGGTATCCACACATACATACATCCACACATACATCCAGACCTCACATGTACATCCACACGTACATACATACAAACAACATACCTCACAAAGAGATGGGAAGAGCAGGATGGTCCAAACATGTCCTCCAACCACTATCAAAAGCAACTACCTGTTACTGTTAGGAAGCAGTCTCCATATATGAAGAAATGGGACAATCCAAACATGTAGGACGGTCCAAACATGTGTTCTAACCACTATGAAAGCGAACTACCTGTTAGGAAGCAGTCTCCATGCATGTGCTTAAACCACCTCAACTAAACCAGTTGCGTTCACACATGCCACTTAGGCCGACTCAAGCTAGTTCGCCTCATCTAATCTACCTCGTGAAGCGGTTTACTTGAGGCAAACTAGTTGAGTCGACTCAGCCCTAATTCACCTCAGCTGAGCGTTCACATGCCCGATCTGAGTCGACTGACATGAGGCAAACTATATATATGTGTGTGTGTGTGGGGGTGGGGGTGGGTGTGTGTGTGTGTGTGTGCGTGCGTGCGTGCGCGCGTGCGATGTATAACGCACGATACGAGTATAAACCACACTTACCTATCTATGTGGCTCCTTGCCTGAGAGATCAGTGCAGAGTGCTACACTAGGTATTTCAAAATCTGGCCAAGCCGTGTAGGGTATAGCTAGAGCCAGAATCAGTCGGGATTAGAGGTGGCGCCTCCTGGTCAACAAGTACAGTAGGATGGCACTGCAGCGGAGCGCCAATTCAGATAGCGGGAGTTCCCAGAACTACTGGGGGCAACCTTAGCTCTACAAATAATTGGTTGGTTGGTTGGTTATTGGAGTATTACGTCCTGGCAACATCTAAGGTCATATCAGAACGGTCTACAATTAGAAGTAGTAGAGATAAATTAAGATTGTGTAGATGGTACTGTACATCAGTTTAGTATAGAGAAATAATGGTGTGTGTAAAAAAAATAAGGCATGATGTATGCGGCGAATAGACAGATCGGGTTATGTGGACTGAAATAGTACTGACATGGTGCTTTGTAAATATTGAATTTATTTTAAAGTAGTGTTTTGTAGATGAGAATATGCATGTAAATTATATAGAAATGGGGTCGTGGGGATATTAATTTGAAAGCCCGAAGGTTTAGAGTTTCTGGAAAAGAAATTCAGATAATTACATTAAGTTGATCGTTATAAGTCGAATTTAATTTGGTTTGAAGTAACTTTTATTTTCAGGTTAACTTTGGGGTTATTTTAAGTGAAAACCTGCTACATTTATTTTAGTGCGCATGTCAAAAGGCTGGACATCATAGACTTCAGAACTGATAGGTTTTCTTAAATTGACTTAGTATTCCTTCTCTGCAGCAATAAATGTCTAATATTTAATAATAAGCCCAGCAGTATTTAAATTGCATATGTAGGATCAAATTTGGGGAAGTGTTTGGATTTCGAGAATGTGCTTTTCTTGGGACTATTCAGCTCTAACTATCCTATGCAAATTGATTTATAAACATGTAAGTAGTATATGAAAACAGTGTTGTGTGTACGGTGCTGGTATAGATAAGTCGGTTATGGAATTAAGTAGTATAGACAAATGGGGTTTAAAAAGACTATAACTTATAGTATAAGTAGTACCGACAAATGAGGTTGAACAAAACTGTTGAAGTACTACAGACAAATGGGGTTTAAAAGGACGGTCTAAGTAGAATAGACAAATGGGGTTTAACTAGACTGTCTAGGTGTTATAGACGAACGGGGTTTAACTAGACTCTAAGTAGTGTAGACAACTGGGGCCGTATGCACCAATCGGTGATAGGCTTAGCCGGAGTTAAGGCGCTAGCCCCGGTTAGCTACCTCAGGGTAGTGGCGGGTTGGAGAAATGTGTGAATCGGTATGCACCAATGTACTAGCCGGGGCGGATAGCTAACCGTGAGTTTATTTATAGATTTGGGAATTCCCTCCGGTCGACGATATGAATAATGCCACCAATGCGGCGGCGTTAATATTGGTTCGAATTTAGGGTTAATTTGATTAAATTTCACTTATGGCGTATGTAATTCTGTTAAATATGACAGCATTTATTTTAATAGATTTGGGCCTAATATATTCCCGCCGATATGGCAGTGGCGGCCATGTTTATTTGATGGATATCGACGTCACTACGGCGGCGGCGATTTGTTTACTTTACATTCGTCGATTCGACAATATGAATAACGCCGCCAATGTGTAGGCGGTGTTAATATCGGTTCGAATTTAGGGTTATATTGATCAAATTTCACTTATGGTGTACGTAATTCTGTTAAATATGACAGCATTGAATAGATTGAGAGCCACACATGCACACTAATGCCCGGTACACACCTACCGTATACGATTCGCGCACTAAAACTGGATGGCCGA
Source organism: Branchipolynoe longqiensis (assembly GCA_030323885.1). Taxonomy (NCBI): domain Eukaryota; kingdom Metazoa; phylum Annelida; class Polychaeta; order Phyllodocida; family Polynoidae; genus Branchipolynoe; species Branchipolynoe longqiensis. Next base: position 55,178,964 of record CM059188.1, on the reverse strand, counting down.
CGCAACGCGCTCCGACTCGGTCCATCCCGTTTGCGACTTAAAACTGACGACAGAGGGTGCGCACATATACCGATCGGATGTGTGCACATATACCGTCCGATTCGCGACTGCGTTCCACGAACCTGGTGTATTTAGCGCGAACTACACTGGCAGCAGCGCCTCCTAGCAGTTGTTGATCGGCCGTCGGTCAGCAACGCTAGATGGCGCCAAGTTGTTTTTAGCGCTCCGACTGGCGTCGGGGCCGTGAACCGTCGGTGAGGTGTGAAAGCTGCGGGCCCGGGGGATGGCGAGGGGACGTTGAGCAACGGGCGTCGGGTGAGGCGCGGCGCGGGGAGGGTCTCTTCCTCTCCTCTCCTGCGTGATAGCCCGGGGCGGGGGAGGGTCTCTTCCTGTCCCTTGCCGCGCATAAAATGCAATGCTTGCTGTGCATTTCGACCAAACTGACCAGCAACATGGCACCGCGTTCAACTGCTCAAAAGCGAGCCACGGCTCTTGCGCTCGCTTTGCTTGTCATACGCCGTCGCCGACGACGTCGGAGGATTGCTCGAAATGTGTGGGTTCGGCCACACATCGCTCAAAGACCGGAGCTAGGAGCATTCAATGCCCTGATGGCCGGTCTACGCAGGGACGAGCCACAGGCCTTCACCAACTTCAGCCGTATGCCGTCGGAGCAGTTCGACGAGTTGTTGCACCTGGTGGAGGGTCGTATCGCGCGCCAAAACACCAGATATCGAGCGTCGATATCGGCTGCGGAGAGGTTGGCCGTCACGCTGCGATTCCTTGCAACTGGTAAGGACTTAATTTTATTATATTTGTCTCCGCTCACATTTAAATATATTCAAATTGAAATAAACCGATATATAATTGAGTTGAGCAAACATATTTTCTTAGTCCTTGTCATATTTGTTATGAATTGTAAATCACAATTTTTAAATCACGACAACTCGAAATGTAAATAAACCGAAATAATATAATTTTGTTTGTAGGTGAATCCTTCCGGAGTCTCAGCTACCTGTTTCGTGTGGGGGCAACCACCATCGGCCAAATTGTCCCCGAGACCTGCGACGCCATCTACCAGTCGCTGAAAGAAGACTATTTAAAGGTAAGATTGTTTTATATAGGTTTTTTATTGAAGTGCACACAACCTAAAATGAAAACCGTAACCACGTTAGAATACAGTAACAACTGCCACAGCAGGTTTCAGAGCTACATGTTTGGCGCACTTGAATAACGTTAACAGACTATTTTAGTTTTCATACTCGGAAAATTGAGCCGACTCCAGCATATTTACGTACGAAAAGCCACCACCGCTCCCCCGACGGTCCGGGTCTGTTATGAGTGTCCGCCTGCGGGTTTCTTTGGCGCGCCAAGTTTCGCGCCGCCAGGATCTTCATGTTCCCGCGGAAACACGCCTGGTCAATGTCATTCTGCACAACCATCAACACTTCCGGATCTGTGATGGTGCGTAGTCTGTTGGTAACGTGCTTGCCGAAAGTCGTAAGCGCGTCGTCTGGAGGGGCATTTGTGTCTTCCAGGTTCTTGATAACAAGGTTCATGAGATCGTCGTCTCCTCCGTCGGCCTCACATCGCTTGCGTTTGGACTGTGGGGTGCTGGTGTTGTTTCGGAAGGATCCTACCTCTGGGGGATCGTCGCCGACCGTACTCAGATTGGGAGAAGACACACTCGGGGTATCGGCATCTGTCTCTGTCTCCTCTGTCTCCTCTGTTTCTTCGTCGGCGTCACGGTTTACCTGCGAGCGTGAATAGAAAAAACAATTTAGTTTGTCGCCAAAAACGTGTAACTTTATTTCTTAATTTCGTAATTTTAAGTGTCGTTGTATTTTTGTTTTTGCAGACCCCGTCGAGCCCGGAGCAGTGGGGGAAAGTCGCTGACCAGTTTCAGGCTAGATGGAACTTCCCCAACTGTATCGGCGCCCTGGACGGGAAGCACATACACATCAAACCCCCAGCACACTCCGGGTCAACATTTTACAATTATAAACACACGTTCAGCATAGTGTTGATGGCCCTGGTAGACGCCGACTATCGGTTCATATTTGTAGATGTGGGATGCAACGGCCGGGTTAGTGATGGCGGCGTGTTTTCCGGATGCACCCTTCAAGAGGCTCTGGAGAACCGAGCAGAGTCGTTCCCACCCCCCCCAACCACTACCCGGGGATGATCGGCCTTTGGGTCACTACATTGTGGCGGACGATGCCTTTCCCCTCAAAGATTATTTGATGAAGCCGTTCAGCCACAGAGACATGCGCCTGGATCATCGGATCTTTAATTATCGGCTGTCGCGCGCCCGACGTGTCGTTGAAAACGCGTTCGGCATCCTGTCCAACAGGTTCCGCGTGTTTTTGACGAACATCGCATTAGCGCCAGAAAAAGTCGAGAAGATCGTCATGGCGGGCTGCGCCCTACACAATTTCCTGCGGGAAAAGATCGGCACCACAGCTACAGCTGACTACGAAGACCCTGCGACGCACTCGGTTACTCCCGGGTCATGGGAGAGGCGATCTGGAGCTACGTCAGGCGACATTCCCATCGGGAACCAACGCAACGCAACGGGCCAAGACACAACGGGATTACCTCGTCGAATATGTAAACTCAGCGACAGGGGCTGTCCCGTGGCAGTCGGCGATGATCTAGACTGTATATATGGCTTAAATAGTGTAACGCGTGGACTACCAGCTCGCTCTGTGATCCTACGTAGTATATCGGAATGTGTATATATGTCTATTTGTATCTGTTTTCTTAAAAAAATTTTGTATATATGTTTTTGTAAATAAATGTGTATAAATTGTACATAAACCATTACGTTATAATTTCGAACTTCTAATTAACTACGTATCAGTACCTCAGCATCTTGCCTGCATCTTGGCGATGGTAGTGGGTTGTTGGTCACACTCTGCCGTCGCTGCAAGTGGGGTGCCAGGAACGAGAGCGACGTCTGTATCCATTTTTGACGGGCGGTCAGACGCTTTCCTGCAGAACCCGAGGCCGCTTGTTTCCGGAAACGTGTATACTGGGTGCGGAGATTCGTCATCCTTTTCTGGATGGACGCCGCTGTAAAAACAAATTATAGCCGTCTTGTATTCTATTGTATAATAATTTTCGGCATGTTGACATACAACGCGAGCCGTTTCACGATTAGAACAATTTAGTTTTGTGGTCATTAAGCTGATTATTTACGTTCCGCGATTACGATTACGATTACGATAACGATTACGATTTTTTGTAAACTTTTCAACGACCCAAAAAGTAACTTTGATTTGAAAAACAATAACTTTTAGTGTATTTTTCATGTGAGAGCGATGCCCTAAGCAGAAGCCAGCCGGCACTTTTTCAACCGCCGGCACATTTCACAACAATGATGACAAACAAATTCAATATTCTCGGGAAAAACGGGCGTACCTGACTGTCCAATTTCAGCGGAGATCGCCGCCAAACGCGCCTACTTTCTTGACTCTGTTCGAATACTCTTGGCAGGATACATCAAACAGACATGGCAGAGTTTGCCACATCTCTACCATCGCTACCTCCGCCTCGTTCGTCCAGTCCGCCATTTTGTAGCGTACTTGTATGGACAGGGTCACATGACCGTTCCCGGCCCGGCGATTGGCTGATGCGTTAAAACCCCGACGCGATCGATCGCCGACTAGCACACACCTACCGTATACGATACGACTGACCGCTCACATATACCGATTCACGAACGGGCCGATTCGTTTTTCGAATCGGTTGCGATTCGAGTTGTAAGCTCTAAAACTGAGTTTTATACGCGAATCGTAAGCGTCTAGTGTGCGCGGGGGCCGCACACCTAACGACTAAAACTCAGTTTTATGCGCGAAACGGGCAGTTTTAGATCGTATACGGGAGGTGTGTACTAGGCATAACCGCACCGGATAGCCCGTAACCCCAACTCAGAAAGTGGTTTAGCTTAGCCTAGGCTAAAGTCCGCGGTTAGCGCTGGCACTGATTGGTGCATACCGATTTCTTACATTTAGCCATGTGGAGCTAGCCAAGCCGCGGTTAAGGCCCTAACACCGATTGGTGCATACAGCCCCTGGGGTTTAATTACACCGTCTAAGTAGTATAGACAAATGGGGTTTAACTCCTGTCTAGGTAGTATAGACAAATGGGGTTTAACTACACTGTCTAAATAGGATTTTAAACGACTGTCTAAGTAGTATAGACAAATAAGGTTTAACAAGAATGTCTAAGTAGTATATGCAAATGGGGTTTAAGAATATGCCATGTGAGATCATTTATTATCTGCCAATATGCATGTTCCCAGTTCCACTGGTCCCTTAGGAAGGACAGAGGCTGTGACCCAGCATGCCGGGTCACAGCTTCAGCTTACCTAGCCGAAGGTGGGAAATGTGAATACACATACAATGTGGTACACAAAGTGATTTTTTTAATCTAGTGTACAATTTTGATAGGACAATATTGCACTGCAATCTACATTAGAAACAAATATATGGCGAGAACCCTACCAAGTCTGGCTCTGGACATCAATAGAAGACATCGAGGAGCCGTGGAATGAGGAAAACTAATTTCCTCAGTTGAAATGTCCCCAGCTTATTGTTGCATAGTACACTGCTTTTGAGTTTCTGAAATTTAAAAAATAAATAAATATATTAGGGTGATCGTTATAATTTACCTTACTTTAATTTGAAGTAACCTTTATTATAAATGGTTAGCTTTAGAGCTATTTTAAGTAAGTATATGTCCCATTAATTTTGGTATGCACAGAGAAAATGTGACAGCATAGGCTTCAGCAGTAACAGGTTCGACTAAATTGACTTATTATTCCCTTTTATGCCGGAACAAATGTTTAATAAGTTCCCCCAGCATCTAAATCGTGTATGATCAAATCTAGGGAATTGTTTTACTTTTTTATGTGTTATACTTTCATCGGGCCATGTAGCTTTAAAATTTAATCAATAAATGTGTGTTTTTTAATGTATACAATTATATATATCTTATTTTCTTTTTAACTTAAATTGTATAGAATTGTTGGTCAGTAAGTCAGTCAGTTAGTAGTTTAATTAGTCATTCAGTCAGCCAGTCAGTTAGTCAGTCGTTGGCCCGGCAAGCTCTGTTATTCCCCACCTCCATCCCCACACAACCCTGGCCCCATTGCCATTGTGGTCCAGCCATCGGCTCTCCCTGCTGGCATGGTCCGGTCCCTCCCCCCCCCCCCCCTCCCACCTCCCCCTCCCACCACCCACTGGCCCCCGGGCAGGGCTAAGCGCATTACACCGACCACAACACGGGCCTAATGGGATGAGCGTGTTGGCCCGCTCATGTTTATTTGATTGCATATGTCATTGGGATGCGGCACGGCGTGTTACCTTCCCGCCCCGGCGTGCCGGCGATGAGCAATTTTAATTCATTCCATGCTAGAAAGTAATTGTAATTGTCTCACTTTGTCCATAAGCCGGGCTCGGACGGCCTCCTAATGCGGTTAGACCGTATAATGTACGTGCCCTTTTCTCTTCCTTCCCTTTTCTTTTTTTCTTTTTTTCTTTATTTTCACCCCTCTTCCTCCAATCTCTCGTCCGGGCGCCTCCATAATGCATAGCGCCAGGCTCGCGGCACGCTGGACGCGCCATCTTTTATGGATGGCAGACGACTTTTGGCTTACGGGCGCATTCCATATACGCGTAATGCGTTATGCGTTACGTGTTATGCGTTATGCGAATGCCAGCATTCCATATACGCGTAATGCGTTATGTGGCGCACGACTGGCTATATTTAAAAAATAAAAATAAACAATTATTCTCCATACTGCTCTGTATGTGACCAAATATTGCATGTATATCTATGTAACTTGTTGTATGTCACATGGGGGTTCCTACCTTTATTATAACCAAATTATAGATAAGTATTCATATTTCTGTGCATATGGTAGCATTTTTAGCTTTCCCCTAACCCTATGTCTCCCTGGTGCCCAGCTCACCATGTGTTTCCAATTAGCACCCTCTGTGAGGCTGTTCCTTAATGCTCAGTCTCCTCTCCTGGTGTTAAACTAATGGAGACATCCGACTCAGGTTTCTATTCACATCCAGCTTGACGCATAACGCATTACGCACCGATCGCTACAGGGATCGATCGGGATAATCAATTTCTGACGCATTCGCATTCGCATTCCGCATTACGCATGTATGGAATGTAGCTCATAGGTTTCAAGGCGTTTCGATTTTTTGTCGCATTCGCATTCGCATTACGCGTATATGGAATGCGCCCTTTAGGCCTGGTTCCCGGCGTGCTCTGCGGCGGCGCGCTGCCATTTCGCTGGTCCCCGGCCTCGCATTTGGCGCGCGCTGACCGCGGCCGGTCAGATTGTGCCGCGAATACAGAGGGTCGTCTGCTGGTTCCGACGTCACAGCTCTGAACCCTTATATCCTCCCCAGAACACACAGACACACACGCACATATATACTCACACACACACCATATATAGATAACCTGTCTAGAGGTAGATAGCATGCTGATTTTCTATTAGACCACTTTTCCCCTTCTTTTTGGGGGGGGGGAAGGGGTGGGGGGGGGCAGGGGAGGGGAAGTTTTATTCTTACACCTGATATGTCAGGACAACACTAATATGGATACAGAGCTGCCCGTTGAACAGAGGTACTGCAGTAATACAATATTGGTGACCTGGCGCGGTGACCTAATCAGTAGAGCATGGGCCTTGCGTGCGGAAGGTCATGAGTTTGGTTCCCAGTCCAGTCAAACACCGTCCTGATATGACCTTAGATGTTGCTAGGACGTAAAACAACAAATAAACAAACGAGTCAAACCAATGACTTTAAAATTAATACTTGTCGATAGTCTGATACGTGGCATTATTAATAGGATAGGGCAAGGACTGGTTAGCTCAGTGTCAGGATAATGTGACTGAGTGGGATTTCAGGTCATGGTGCCGGCGGCCTGATTGTCGCCATTTCTATCTCACTGTATGCCACTGAGACTGACACAGGCAGTCGGGAGTGGTAGTGAGGTGGGTTCAAGGTGGTGGCGCCAGCAGTTGTAGTAAGTGTTGGTGCGAGGCACAGACAAGCTGTATTGGATGGTGGGTGAGATACAGAGAACTTCCATTATTTATACTTGTATAATTCTTATGCATCAGATATATATATATAATATTAATATATATTTATATATGTATTATATATATATATATATATATATATATATATATATATACATATATACATATACATATACATATACCGCATGCTTGCTCGTGTCATTTTATTGACTCGAATAATGGAGGTTTGGATGGTAACAAAAGCATAAGACTTGAGTGTATCAACTTGGAGTCAGTTTCATTATGTTTGAAACACAATATTCACGAGCGAGTGGCTTTACAAGGTTACAAGGAAATGAATAACTAAAGCAGGGGGTGATTCAAGCCAAGCATGCGATGTATGATTCACTATCAAAGGAGAAGGAGCAACCAACACCGAGGTGGAAACCCAACAGTGTTTCACTTGTTCCTGAGTTGTAAGCTGTCGTATCTCATATAGACATGGAGGACACCCAGCTTCTAGGAGGGAAACTAAAACTGACCTTGCCTAAGTCTGAGCCAATGCCGGGAGTGTTGTCCTTCAAATTGGCCTCCAACAAATCTAAACTTCAAATTCGCCTGCAGTCGCGCCCACTTCATATGTGTATGTATGTATGTATGTATAGTATAGTATTATGATATAGTATAGTACAATAGTATGATATATGTATACATATAGTATGTATATGTATATATATATATATATATATATATATATATATATATATATATAACTTGTATACAGGCCTGTATGCGGCTGTAAGGGAAGAAGGACTCCGGCTACACTACTTCGATACTGTTGACACCACTGTGGTTCCCAGGTTCGATAACAGGCGGGCCCGCAGCGCTGCACTCGCAGGCTGTGCCCAAGGTGCACTGGACTCGCCATTCGGTCTCCAGTCGCACTCAACGCAACTACTGAGTTGTTTTTTTGTTTTTGTTTTTTTTTACGCTAGGGCAATTGGCCCAGCCAGATATCCTTCTCACATTGATTATTGATTGTAATATTTAACCGATGCTTATTGTTCATCGCTGATATCGCATACTACACTGCTATTTGATTATCATGTTATTGTACTTGGTGCAATTGTAATAAACTGATATCGCCCTTATTCATTATATATGTCACCTCCTTTTGATTACACACACACACACATACATATATATATATATATATATATATATATATATATATATATATATATATATATATATATATATATATAATATGTATATGCATGCGTAATGCTTACGAAGCCGCGCCCACCTGTGCCAGCGACGCCTATTGGCTAATCGCGGTGTAAACACGGCACGTGACACATGGCGCCACGTAGCGTGCCCGCCGGTAGTCACGTGACGCGCCGAGCTGGTTACGTCACTCGGCGCGCGCCTTAAAACCACGCCCGCGTTGCCTAACACCCAATCTGCACCCGCCGTCACTCAGCGCCGGTGACGGTGGCTATTTTGCCGCCAATTTCCCGTCTAATTTCTGACCCATTTGGATGTAATAATTGACGATGAGCCGCTCAGGGCGACTTGAGGGATGGGGGCGGGGAGGAGGGCGGTGGGGGGTGCTTACTTAGCCATCGCGCTACCAAACCTGTCACCCCTGCCCCCACCATCCACACACACACACACACACACACACACACACTTCGGCCGCCAACAGCCAATCATGCGCTGATTAGGTTGGGATTCTCACGGCGGCTTAATTAACGCTAAACAGACCCCACCCCCCAAAACAAGAAAAAAAGGGGGGAAAAAGCGATGTCACCATCCGCATCCGCATGAGCTTCCTGCCACGGCCGGTGGGGGCGCCACTCGTGTTGTCAGGCGGCACGGCGGTGGGTGGGTGAGTGGGGGAGGGGGAGGAGGGAGGGGGAAATTGGCCCCGTCGGGAAACGGCGCCTGCTCGCTGATCCCCGGCCGGTGGTAACCAGCGGCGCGTTTTGACAACAAATGACCGTCTGGTAATTAACCTGAAGCAAATATTAGCAAAGAAAGGCGCTTGTCCATGTCAGTTTTAATGGGTATTTTTGGTCTCTCCCTCCTGGAGGACAATTCCTAAGGTGTACAGTCTATTCGGTGGTGTGGGTATTAAATACATGTATACCAACTCCTGAAACATAATGTTGAGTTAGTGGGGTTTGTTAAGTGTGGTTGGGAGGTTGCAATTTTAGCACAAATACGCGGCGAACACTTTAGTAAGCGCGGCCCCCTGCCTCGGAGGAGAGAGAAGCCCCGCCCCACTCCACCCCCACCACCACCACCACCACCACTCCGCCAACCCACCACCGCCGCCCGGTACCAGCGCATTAATGAATTTAATTATTGTTACTCACCGAGCGTTAAGGTGCTTACGGGCGCTTAGCATTACGGGGGCTTGGGACTCTCCCAGATGAAAGAGCCCGTGGGCGGGTGGGGGGTGGGGGGAGGATGGGGGGGGGGGCCGTGGTGGAACTAGCGAAGCCGATCCGCGCCAATATAGCACATGGTGGGGGGGGGGGGGGGGGGGTGTACGGACGTGAAATTTGTACATGGGTGAAGAGTGAGAACTCGCCACAACATTGTTTTGTTTTTTGTGGGGTTTTTTTGTGGTAAATATGTTTATTCTGCTGAATAAGTTCTTTTGTCAGCACCGAAGCACTGGTCTTCCAGTGCCGAATCGGCTTCCAGTCCGATAGGTTGGGAGTTCGAATCCCAGCCGAGTAAAACCAATGACTTACAAAACTTATACTTGTCGCTACCTAGGCTGGTGCTCGACATTACTAGAATTTGGCATGGACTGGTTAGCTTGGTATCAGGATAATGTGACTGAGTGGAAAATTGGGTCATGCTGCTAGAGAAATTATAGTTCAGGATAATTAAAGTTCAGGTGAACCTTGCAGGCACTGTCAAACACTAAGTACCATAAGCCAATTAAATCCCCCAAGAACCTCACGTCAGTATACAGTACTGGCAGACATTCATAAAGAAAGAATACAGGTGCTCAATGAAGAGAAAGTTCCAGAAAGTCAGAAGATTTGGGGAGTTGTGGCTGGTTCGTTGTTGGGATTTTACATCCTGGCAACATCTAAGGTCATATCAGGGCGTGTACCGACTTGTGACAGTGCGCACTCATGGGGACCTTATAGTGCTTCTCTGATGGGAAATCAGGCCGCCAGCACCATGACCCGATATCCCACTCAGCCATATTATCCTTCTCCTATCCTATTAATGCTGAGCGCTAAGCTATTATGTATTATTATTATTATTATTATCCTCTTCTTTGTATTGTCATCATAGTTGTGGCAGTGGTGAGAGAAATTAACTGTCATACTGGCCATGACGGCCGCCGTGCTTGTGAGGGGGGAAAGCAGGACAAGAACCGGACAAAGAAGCCTGGACAAGCTCAATATTATCCACTTGCTAGTTCCAGCCAATGGCAGAATTACAAGTGTAAACGAGGCATTAACAGTTAGCTAGTAAAGGAAATTTGCACACAAAGAAGGATGTCCATGAGGTCAAACCCAAGACAATGCAGCATTTATTCAGGGAGGATTTGGCAGAACAGAACAAGTTGCCACTCAAGATAGCAAAGGTGTCAGACATCTGAACACCTGCACAACTTCAAGAGAGATAAGGCCCTACTAGATGGGCCACCATGATAGCTACAACAAAATGTCATCATATAGATTGTGAGTTCTAGGACCAGTGAAACCATAACCATTCATGTGGAACCCACGGCCACCTTGGTAATGAATATAGTCCTTGCTGCCAACACTGCATAAAAAAAACACCTATCAATAAATCAAACCCACACCCACATTTCTAGCAACAGAAAGTTGGCTGTTCGGCTGATGATTACGCAGAATCCAGACACACTCTCAACTGTGGACAGAAGGCGCGTGGTACGTTCCAACAGTAACGGCTTCACCGGTCATCAGAGAGATTCACAGTGTTGTAGTTAGACCCCACCCCTCCCTGAACAGGCGAGTGGTCTTGAAACTGTAGAACCTGTTATTGTCGTTAACTCTAGTGGGAACTAGGAAATTCAAACATTATCAAATGAAACAAAAACACTTTAAAATGTTCAATTTTGAAAACAGCTATAGTAGTCTTGCAAGAAAGAGCGTATGGTCAGTGCCAATCTCTGTTCCAATTAAGGCAGACTATAGGAAATACTCGCGCCTCAACTATGGGGAAGAAAGGACATGTATCATTCCCACTCCCATACATAGCTGATAGCTTGGTAATGGGAAACCTGTATGAGGAGTCCCATTCTGCTGTCAACCATGTTGCTATTGGTTTCAAAACATCATGGTTTACCATTATCATCATCCATATGCACATCCATATGACACTATGTCCACACCCATGCGACACCAGATCGACATCTGCATGGCACGAGGTGTAACATCCAACCTCCCCTCACCTCCCTTCGCTCCCCCCTCCCTCACCTCCTCTCATCCTCTCCTCTCTCCTCCTCTTTCCTCTCTCTCTCCCCTCTCCTCTCCTCTCCTCCCCTCCCGTCCACTCCCCTATCCGCCCCGCCCCTCCCCTTCCCCTCTCAGACTGGTCTCACCTGCCCACATTCAGACAGGCCGGTTCGTCGCCGCCCGGCTGGGTGTGCCCCAGGTCGCGCTGTCTCCGCCGTTGTGAGTCAATTATCTTCGCTAACGGACGAGAAACACGAGCCCGTACAAGTGGGTGCAGATGGTGTGGCTTACGTGTGTAATCGGAATTGGCATCGGCAGAACAGGGCACTCCTTGCGTATTGTTATGAATCGCACTTCACCATGAGTTTGACAACTACTACCTTCCCGGTTTAAAGCTGCATAGTCCGATGAAGGCATCGTAGAATTTTTCGTAACCCAAAAACTTACCTTTGAGTTGATTCTACCTAATCAACTTAGGTGCATTTAGTAAAACATTTGTTGCTGCATAATCAATTTAAATGGGCAGTAACATTACCAACCAGACCTTATTAAATTTCATCAATATTGTTATGGTATCACTGACATAATGGTGATAATTTTTTAGGGGTGGGCGGTTGTTCATTTTTTGTAATGGAGTGTGTTTTTTGTGTGGATATTTTGATAGATGAAAGCATTAAACAAATATTAACCAAATCACTTCCTTGTATTTGTTTCTCTACATCTGACTTAAATACTGGTGCTCTCTTTACACATTTATTGCACTTTGGTGATCTGGTGTTATGCTATGCTTGGAAACGAGAAAGCAAATTAGTTTGACATCCCAATGCTATACAGCTACACTCACAAATGGGTGAACAAAACCTACGTCCGGTGTTGCAGTTTCCGAGGCACACCAGTTTTTGCCCAGGTGACACATGCGCTTAGGTCTGCGCATTGCAGTCCATAATATCGAAACTAGTCAGTTCGTCATTTAAACCTGTATATTGAAATGTTAAATTTCTCACTTGTCCACAGATAGTACAAAATTTGCTTCAAGCTGCAAGCTAAAATAAAGTAGATTATATCGATCAACCTAACATAACATGAATATCTATCTAAAATATGTGACAGAAACTCAAAACCATCGGTTTATGCAACTTTAAGGCATGGTTGACAGTATTACATGGAGTCACTGCGACCAGACTGCGGCTGTCTGTATCCTGGTGACGTAATCGACCAGGGCGATAATTAGGGAAGGGTATATTGCTCTCCGATGTGAGCTTCACACTCCCTGTCACTGATAAACAAAAGTGGCTACCAGTGTCATAGGCTGACTGCTTTTGTCACTGGCTAACTTATTGGGGTCACCTGGTACTTGGCAGTGTCACCGGGTGACGGTGAGTGTAAAAGGGTGACTGTCAGTGGACCAGAGTGAATGTCACAGTTTTTCGTCATAAAGTAACTGTCGGTGATACAGAAGGGGTTGCTACATCGTGACTGTCAATGTAATGGTGTGACCGTTGCTATCACAGAAGTGACTGTCAGTGATACAGGTGGGGGGGGGGGGGCTGTTAATCTCACAACGTGACTATCACTGTCACGGATGACGGGTTTTGACACATGTCACTGGCAGCTTAACTGAGCGTTTGGTGCTGTCACAGGGAGTCGGGGGTTCTTACTGTCACAGATAGACTGTTAGTTTTACAGTAAGACTGTCAGTACAATAGCTGACCTTCAGTGTCACATGGTGACCTGGTGTAACATATGGACTGAAGGTGATACAAGGCGACTGTCAATATAACTATTTGTGTTACACGTGACTGTCAGTGGCCCACTGTAATTATCGTGTGATAACATTGACACTGTCAGTGCAACATATGAATGGCATTGGTCCACGTAACTATTAGCTGATGCTAACAGTGACACTGTTGACACTGTTCGTGACACACTGACTTGGGTACTGTCTATATGCAATGTCACATTATGGGAATAGTTTTGATATTACAGTGTTACTGCCAACATCATTGTTATTGGCAGTGGATACTGTCAATGACACTGACACTAGTGACAGTGACGCTATCTAGGTATCTGAGTGATATTGTGTTCATGATGGTGTCATCATTGTCGTGCGGGTGATGTAAATTGTAAATATCACACCTAGAACAAGCTTTTGGAACCCATACTTCTTGCCTTAAGGGGTTAGTCTACTAACCATGATAATCTAGGCTATCCAGGCTCCCTGATGCAATCACCCTAGCCATGCCTACATGTTTATGTGGCTCCTTGGCTGACTACTACACTCGTCCATAACTTGTTTAATGTTTACAATTACATGCATGCAGGAAATACACTTGCTATATACATACACAGGGTAAGTTCATTAAATATAAAAGCCAGATAACATATCCAACAACAATATAAATCAAATCAAATCCAAACAAACATAACTCAACCACCTATTACGTACAAGCCTATGGACATGTAAATAAAATAGGCTAGTATAGAATTAAGTAGAAAAAAGCGGAAAACTCTTCCCAAGAAAACCCCAAAACACTAACATAGAACCTTAAGAAAACAACTAACATAGTGTAGTGGTCTGCACTGACCTCGCAGGCAAGTAACCACATAGACAGGTAGGCGTGGGGAGTGTGTTGATATCAGGGAGCCTAGGTGGTGTAATGGTTAGCACACTGGCCCGGAATGCAAAGAGATGTGGGTTCGAGTCCCGCTCTAGGCACAATATTTCCCATTTTCATCACCCCCACGACACTGGTTGCCGTGATCAGGATCCTGTACAAGCTTTGCGCTGTATGGTTGTTGAACCTACCCTGTGTATGTATGTGTTAGTGCATTGCCTGTATGTATGTAATTGTAAGCATTACAAGACTTACAATTTCAGGGGGACGAGTGTAGTGGTCTGCACTGACCTCTCATGCAAGTAACCACATAGACAGGTAGGCGTGGGGAGTGTGTTGATATCAGGGAGCCTAGGTGGTGTAATGGTTAGCACACTGGCCTGGAATGCAAAGAGATGTGGGTTCGAGTCCCGCTCTAGGCACAATATTTCCCATTTTCATCACCCCCACGACAATAGTAATAAGAATAGAACAAAAATACAATGCCAAGAGGGCCCAAAAAAACAAACATAGGCTACTAAACGTACTAACAGACTATCTATCTGCTACTGAAATGCAGACAATCAAATAACTTATCAGCAGCTACTGTTTGGTAAGACAACACCAACACTACAGCTGGCCAGCATTGAAAACAAGCCTGGGTACCCAGGCTTACATGCTATGGACAGAATAAATACAGCCTCAATAAAAAAAATTTTTTTTTAAATAACCATACAACACATAGCTTGTAGATGATCCTGGTCATGGTACCAGTGTTGTGGGAGGGGGGGGTGGTGCAAATGTGAAATATTGTGCCCCAGAGCGGTTTTTGAACCCCCATTTCTTGCAATTCTGGGGATAGTGTACTAACCATTACACAATCTAGGCCACCTGATGCAATGACCATATCCATGCCTACCTGTCTATGTGGCTACTTGCCTGAGAGATCAGTCTAGACTACTATACTACCGATTTAAAAATAAAGATTATCAATTTGTTTTGATTGTCAATTTTAATCTTCCTCCCCCTTAAAACCCTTGCAGTTAAAAAAATTAACGCTGAGCATGAGTATTGGCGATTGGAGTCCCTGGGCCATAGCAAAATATGATAGGGTTACCGCGGCTCTTGTACACTATTGAATATCTCGGAAGTTTAAAGGATATTTTTAATGACTTAAAATCATGGAAGTTTGGATTATTATTGATAAAGTCTATGAAATGTTGCTTTTCTCTGTGTTAAAATGTAGAATTCATGTACTTGTTTTCAGTCCTGTTAAAAGTGATCAAGTTATTTACTACCTACCAAGTAGTCAACCTGACATACAGGTGTATATATCGTGCACTTCTGGGGATAGTTGCACTTGTATGGCCTCTAGTCACAATGTCCTGGCACTACCCAATCAGAATCGGTGTTATATGTGGTTTGGAGGAAAGACAGAAAGATGACTTCTAACTGCATCAGTCATGGACTAATAATTGAAATGTGATTATTTTGGTCTCCAAATGTTGTGGTAGTTTGTGATAATTATCACTGGAAAGACTGAAACATGTAATTTCACGTCCAAATGTGCAGAAGCCTCACATGACATTGACATGACGTCACATGTAAAGTGATTAGTATGATGCTGCATAGCGTTAGGCCACGTGACCATCAGAACTGGCCAATACCACATAAGGATGAGTAGTACTTTACATAACCGCCAGGTGATAGGATAAACTATATTTCGGAGATTGTAAATGTCTGGCTAGTAGTACTAGTAGTATTATATAGTGTTTGATAATGATTATATCAACACCTAGATCGATATGCAGGCTAATCATTTTAAATGTGGATAACTTGGGGTGATGGTAGGGAGTTGAGCTGAGCACCATGTTAAAGGGCCATGGTGCGGATGGAGGCTATATGTGCTGTAATAGTGAGATAATGGACTTTGGCGACCTAGTCATTGGGCCTGTAGAAAGGCTGGTTGATGAGTTTTGCATTTGATGTAATACTCTGAACTCACGTGGAGAAATGGCGCCGACATATAAGGAGAATGGGGGAACTTTGCTGGATATCTGCTTGGAGATGATTGTTCCGGTGTTAGTGAGTGGAGGTGTAGTGGTCGGCCTGCAGGTTCATAATTGTTTGTTTGTTTGTTTGTTGTTGTTTTACGTCCTAGCAACATCTAAGGTCATATCAGGACGGGGTTCATAATTGAAGACTACTGAGGTGTGGTGGTAAGTCATGGTGTGTGGGTGGGTGAGATACTGAGGTGTGGTGGTAAGTCAAGGTGGGTGGGTGGGTGAGAATGCGCTTAGCTTCCATAGGTCACAGTGGGTGATTGCAGTTGGATTACTGTGATAAAATGATTGGTAGATCACAGTGGGTATGATTACACAGACTGTTGAGGGGAGATGGATATAGGTTTGTTGGCATTTTACATCTTAGCAACATCAATGGTCCTAAAGACAGGTGCCGACTTGTGACAAGTGTGAACTCATGGTGACTTTATAGCACTGTCCCATTGGGAGATGAGGCTGCTGGCACCCTGATCCGATATCCCACTCAGTCACATTATCCTGATATTGAGCAAACCAGTCCTTGCAATATCCTATTAATGCCAAGTGCCAGGTTTGGTAGCTACAGGTATAAATTGTCTAAGTCAGGATTTGAATGTATGACCTCACACGTGGAAAAAGCCAGCCAGTGCTCTTAACCAATTCAGCCATTCCCAGTGGCAATATGTGCGGCATGATGATTGGTAGGTCACAGTGGCTGTGTCAGAAGGCACTAGGTCACAGTGGGTGGGTGCAGTTGACCTCTCAAGTGAAGTGGCAGGTCACAGTCGGGGTGTGAGCGGCGGGCTGTGTTGTGTGGGGTGGCGGGTGTGGTGTGTGTGTGTGGGGGGGGGGGGGGGGGGGGGGAGGAGGCTCTGGGATGGCGCGGGGTCACTGAGGTTTGCATGTCGATCCCGCCAGGGCGCTCCGTGGGTGGCTGACCTAATTAGATAAGGGTGAGATAACAGATCAGATGACCGCGTCTCGTTGTGGACCTGTGTTATGCATGTAGGGAGATGGAGGGGGTGCGCTGTGGGTGTGGTCCATGTAGTCACACGGGGGTGGCGGGGTGGGTGGGGTGGTGATGGGGTCGGTGGAGGAGTGAACTGATGACCCACCCCCACCCCTATCCCCTGCCGCTGTGCAATAAGAGTCAGTGACATGCACTATGTATGGATGGGCAACTGCCGCCCCCACATACTTGGCAGCTACATAAAGACGGTAATCCTGAGGCTTTTTTTTTTAAAATATATATTTTAAAAAACAAAAAGAAAACTTATTGCTCCCCCAAAATAAAAATAATTGCATTTATATTTAACTCTGACCATTGGTCTGCACAATCACTTAGTGTCAGTGGTTCCTGCTATCCTGGGCACCACGGTGATGTCATGGTCATGGTCATTTATCTAGTATGAAGACAGTTACTGAAAAACAATTGAGTAAATCATTGGTTTAACTGCACATGGGAAATCTGGCTCTTACGGATTCTGTCCCTTATATACATTGGCAAGTGGTGATGTAAAATTATTTACATTGATAAATAGTGATATGGCGGTTTTTTACGTCGATAAATGGTGAGGTAATGTTGTTTTTTACATCGATAAATAGTAATGTCAAGCTATTTACGTTGATAAATAATGATGTCATATTTTTTACATCGATAAATAATGATTCAAGTTATTTACATTGACTGGTGTTGCAACGTTATATACCTTAGTAGTTATTTGAAGTTATTTACATGAATACATGGTGTTTTAAATATATTAACAAGGTGTGGTGTGAAGGGGCAGGGCAGTGTGTGGGTGCAGGCCAGTGTGGTGTGGGGGGGGGGCAGTGTGGTGTGTGGGTGCAGGCCAGTGTGGGTGTAGTGTGGTGTGTGGGTGCATGGTTGTGTGGAGTGTGGGTGCAGAGAAGTGTGGGTGTGGTGTGTGGGTGCAGTGTGGTGTGTGGGTGCAGGGCAATGTGGTGTGTAGGTGCAGGGAAGTGTGGTGTGTGAGTGCAGGACAGTGGGGTGTGGGAGTGCAGGGCAGTGTGGTGTGTGGGGGAGTGGCAGTGTGATGTGTGGGTGCGGGGCAGTGTGGTGTGTGGGTGCGGGGCAGTGTGGTGTGTGGGTGCAGGGCAGTATAGGTGCAGGGCAGTGTGGTGTGTGGGTGCAGGGCAGTCTGGTGTGGGTGCAGTGTGATGTGTGGGTGCAGGGCAGTGTGGTGTGTGGGTGCGGTGTGGTGTGTGGGTGCGGGGCAGTGTGGTGTGAGGGTGCAGGGCTGTGTGGTGTATGGGTGGGCGGCAGTGTGGTGTGTGGGTGCAGTCGGTGTGTGGGTGCAGTGTGGTGTGTGGGTGCAGTCGGTGTGTGGGTGCAGTGTGGTGTGTGGATGCAGTGTGGTGTGTGGATGCAGGCCAGTGTGGGTGCAGGTTCGGCATCAGGATGGGGAACATTGTCTACATTGTCTACATATGCCGTACATGGCATGAGCTCATTAGATAGGAAGGTACAGTTGCGGCCCTAACAGTATATGGATGACATTAAGCCTCATAGCATCACATTGTGTGAGGATGAGTGCAGTGGGTGTGTGGATGTGTGGGAGAGGGGTGGTGTAAGCACACAGTGCAGGATATCCCCGGGAGAGTAGCCGATAATATGCAGACATAACTGGATAAGCTGCCAATTATCCACCATAACACTGTGAGCACCATTAAGTTATTGCGTCTAATCTCGTTTACACTGCATGGCTACAATTACCAGAGTGGCTCCTCTACATGGGTGGCAGGTCCAGTATGTGACCTATGCAGTGCTGACCTACGTGTTGTTGACCTGTGCACGGCTGACTTACACATTATACAACCTACAGTGCTGACCTATGCACTGTTGACCTATGCATTTCGGACTTATGGCCTGATGACATATGCATTGTTGATCTACACACTGTTGACCTATGTACCAATGACTTACACACAAATGACCTATGCATTGCTCACCTATGTTCCGATGACATACATACTGCTGACCTATGCACTCTTGACCTTTATACTGCTGACCTATGCACTACTGACCTGTATACTACTGGCCTATGATTCTGACCTATGCACTGCTGAGCTGCACATGGCTGACCTCTGGTGACCTACTTACTGATGATCTGCACACTGCTGACGTACATACTTATGACCTACCTACTGATGACCTATGCACTGCTGACCTCTGCTGACCTACATCGTGCTGACCTATGTGCTGCTCCTGGGTGCCTGGCCAGTGTGAACGATATGCTCCCCACCGCCAGCTGCCTTCGTATAATATAAGCTCCGTTGGGAGTTGCCTGTCCACGTTTCCGCCTCATCAAGTCTAGTCGAAAATGCCAACGTATTGGCTCATCCTGAGCATGGCCCAGATGTGTCAAAAGATGGTGAACCAGACTGTACCCTGCTGAAACCTGATAATCGAGACTGGATGGGTTGTAACCCTACTAGTTTTGTCGTTTTGTCTATGCCACATTTGGTCATAATAATTATTTGCCGTTATCATTTATTTCGTCAATGGCAATATCTATTTGACTTGAAAGATGTTGAGTGAGTGACTTATTTTCTGATTTTCAACAAATTGCTCCACCCCATTTCAGACTCGCTTGACCATGGCTTCGAACCTCCTCATGGAGTAGAGGGTGATTTGAGACCCTCGTGTGTATGTGTGTGTGTGTTTGTGCGCGTGTGTGCGCGTATCATACATCCTATCCCACAACCCTACATCCTATCTCACACGGCTACATCAACCCTACATCCCTTACAAACCATATCCCGTATCCTACACCTTACGCCCCACACCCCGCCTCCTACACCTTATGCCCCACACCCTGCCTCATACACCCTACCCTCGCACACCCTGTCTCATACGCCCTACACCCTGCCTCATACACCCTACACCCCCACACCCTGCTCCATCCCCCACGCCCCTACTGTCGGGCTGCCCTGCTCTGCGCGCCGCTGGCTTCAGCTGCAGTTTTAAAACCGGGTCGATGTGATTATCCAGCAGGCGTAACACGTGAAAGCTTTTAAGGCCTGTGGGTTCTGGCCGGTAGACGGGGGGCCCGGGGGGCGCCCACAGGTGTGAGGTGCTCGGCGCCGGGCTCCCCCGGGCCGCACCCCGGGACCTGCGCTAACCTCATCTCTGTCCGCCCCGTGAGGGGTTGAGGCCCGATTAAAATGGTTCGCCCCGGTCCCGCAGCGGTCCCCGACTAGTCGCGTTATGCAATAAACACGCTGCTAGTCGCTAGGTGGCGCTGTTACATGGCGGTAATTACACACGCTCTACAGACTGAGGGTGTGCTGTGTGTGTGTGTGTGTGGAGGGGTTGGGGGGGGGGGGGTGATGCTGGGTAAGGGGTGTGTTTGGCCGCTCGTGAGTTTGTGTGTGTGTGTGTGGTGGGGGGGGGGGGGGAGTGTGTGTGTTTGTGTGTGTGTGTGTTATGAACCCCTGAAAATATACTCAATTTAAATACACCAATGAGAACTACATATATTTTCCCCGGAACAGATATATATCTTTGTGTTTTACGTCCTAACAACATCTAAGGTCATATCAGAATATGTACCGACTTGTCACCGTGAACACTCATGGCGACTTTATAGTGCTGCCTCATTGGGAGATTGGGCTGCTAGAACCCAGTCACATTTTCCTGATACCCAGTAAACCACTCCTTGCCATATCTTATTTACTGACTAACTCTAATGCCCCGGTCACATACACGTTAGTGGACGTAGTTGAACGTAGGTGAACATAGTGGAGGCTAACGTGGCTCAAACGTGGTGTAAGTACGTTAAACTACATTGAAATACGTTAAGGTACAGCAGGTTTTGGTATGGATAAATACATTATGGTATGGATAAATACGTTACCGTACGGATAAATACGTTACGGTACATATGCCGGTACGTTCAACTGCGTTAAACTATGTTAGCCTCCACTATGTTCACCTACGTTCACTAACGGCTCTGTGACCAGGGCTTCGTCCAAGTATGCTAGAGTATGTTAGCATCACGGATGCAAATTCAGCCTCTAATGTAGCGCTCTTTTGAACATGTCCAAAGATTAAATGGGAATTCACGGCCCACCCACGTTATTTCCAAGAAGTATGGATGCATGTATGTTAAACTACGTTCAACTACATTAGCCTCCACTACATTCAACTACGTCCACAAATGTGTATGTGACCGGGCCTTAAGTGTCAGGCTAGGTAGCGACAAGTATCAGTTTTATCAGTCATTGGTTTGACTAGGTGAGGTTTCGAACCCACGATCTCTTACACACTTTACTTTTCGCGTTACACCAGATATCGCTTCGTGGTCTTTAGGCACTGCCGAAGAGTCGCGGAGGGGGGGGGGGGGGGGGGAGGGCGTCACGGAATTCAAATCTGTTTTATTGTTGTTTTTGTTTGTTCTTGTTTGTTTTTGTCACAGTCCCTGATATATATAGTAAAATCTCTCCAAATCGACCGACCTTGGGACCATTGAGGGAGGTGGTCGGTTTAAAGAGGTATAATATGGTTAAAATGGTATTGTTGGGTCCTAGATAAAGCGATCGAGATAAGGGAGTGGTCGATCTGTGGAGGTTTTATTGTATATACGTTATATATATGTCGTGGTGGTGATGAAAATGGGAAATATTGTGGCTAGAGTGGGACTCGAACCCACATCTCTTTGCATTCCAGGCTAGTGTGCTAACCATTACACCACCTAGGCTCCCTGATGTCACCACACTACCCACGCCTACATGTCTATGTGGCTCATTGCCCGAGAGGTCAGTGCAGAGCACTACACTCGTCCCCCTGAAATTGTAAGTCTTTTAATGCTTACAGGTCTACATACATACAGACAATGCACATACATATACAATAATACATACACAGGGTAGGTTCAACAACTATACAGCGCATAGCTTGTACAGGATCATGGTCACGGCAACCAGTGTAGTTGGCGTGATGAAAATGGGAAATATTGTGCCTAGAGTGGGACTCAAACCCACATCTCTTTGCATTCCGGACCAGTGTGCTAACCATTATACCACCTATGGTCCCTGATGTTACCACCATACCCATGCCTACATGTCTGCCGGCTCCTTGCCCGAGAGGTCAGTGCAGACCACTACATATGTATATATTTACTGATGCACACTCAACTAGCACACAGTGTTGGTAAATGGGGGGTGCCAAATGCACGTTATCACTGCTTTTTTCTGCTTTTTTAAAAAGTTGTATATTTTGATGATGTTGAGTCTTTGTCGTCCTTTTTGGATCAAATGTATTGTAATGATTTTTAGGGCGCATTTCTGTGTTAATTAACACAGAATTGCGCCCTAAAAATCCATCCGGTGAGTTCATATTTGACCCTTTAACTTTAACCCTTTTAGTGTTACCTTATGCTAGAGCTCTCCTATCGAAAAGCACCCTGGCCAGTACTGTGAATAAGGAGGCGCACCCCCCGCCCACCCCCCACACACACACACATACCCTCACATACACACACACACACCCCACCTCACAACCTTCTTTTTTTACTGGAAGTATAAGTGGCGGGCGGGCGGGTATCGCCTCCTCCAGTAGCATATCACTCAGTCTCTCCCTTTTACATAGTATACAACCTGACGGTGGCACTCCCTCCCCACCCTCCCACCAGCGCCAGCTCCGCTCCCACCGCCTCGTTCATCTTAATCATAAGAACTGACCATTTGTTTTCATGGCTTTCCTATTTTGCTAAATCTGGGTAATTGTTTTAGTGCGCACGTTAGTGTCCCCAGCGTGAGACGCCCTCCAGGTGTGTGCTGCCGGCGGAGGTGGGGGTGGGTGGTAGGGGGTGTGTGTGTTTGGGTGGCAGTCCCGCTCCCCTCCCCCTTCCCCCAGACTCCAACACTCCACCCTCCTTCTTCCCCTTCTACCATCACAATCACCACCACAACCACCACCACCACCACCACCGCCATGCACCACTATCACCAACGTCACCACCACCACCAACCACCAACATCACCAACCAGCAACACCACCACCACCACCACCACTAACCACCCCCAACAGCAAACAACATCACTAACCACCACTAACACTACCACCACTGCCACCGCCATGCACCACTATCACCAATGTTACCACCACCACCAACATCACCAACCAACAACACCACCAACACCACAACGACTACCACCAACACCACAACGACTACCACCAACACCACCACCAACCAACCACTACCACCACCATCACCACCACCACCACCACTAACCACCAACCAACAGCAAACAACATCACTAACCACCACTAACACTACCACCACCGCCGCCGCCATGCACCACTATCACCAACGTTACAACAACCCACACCACCAACCAACACCACAACGATTACCACCAACAACCAACCACCACCAACCAACCACCACCACCATCAACCACAAAGCAACACCACCAACAGCAACCAACATCACCAACCACCAGAGCCACCGCCACTCACCAACACCACCCACAACCACAAGTACGTCGCCGATCACAAGTTGTACAGTCTGTCAATCACCACCAAAACAACAAGACGAACTGATGGAGGGGTGGGGTTGGAATGCAATGCAATGAGACTGAGAGTAATATAAGGTCATTGTCGTAATTCGATGGAATTTTTAGATATCGGAACTCTTTTTTTTTGTTCTTGTGTTGTTGATACTATTCCTCTTTGCAAAGATGAAGGATATGATCCAGCGCGGATGGTGAAGAGATCGGTGTTTGTTTGGTCCCACGCTCCCCACCTCGCATGCTGGACCCAGCCCTCCCCTCCCTCCTCCTCCCCTCCCTTCCCTCCTTCCCTCCTTCCCCCCTTCCCTCCTTCCAACCCTCCTACTCCCATCCTTATTCCCCCTTAGTACGCCTGGGGACACCGGCAGCGCCTCGCCGCTCTCCCCCCCCCCCTCCCCCCACCCCACCCTCCGTTGCCCCGTCCCGCCCCACGCCGTCCTTCCCCGCCCCGTCCGTCCCGCCACGTGCCCCGTCCTCCCCCCACCAACAGTCGGGCGGCGCCTGGTTCCCGCCATAGATCAGCGGCGCACCTGCGGCACGGCGCCGATGACCGGCCAATCCCACGCCTCCCGCGCGCCAATTAAATCATAAACAAGATCATTATAATAAATCCTTAGCGGGCGCGTAGGGTGCGGGCAGGCAGGCGGGCGGCGGGCGACAAGGGGCCCGGCGGCTCGGCGGGCGCCACCAGCTGCAAATTGACAAATTTGGCGGCGTAAGTATGAAGAATTGCATCACGGCTCACGCCCCGCGCCGGTGCCGGCGCTGAAAAATTCATCCCGACGGCCGGCTTGGCGCGCACGCGCAGATGGGTCCTTAATGGCGCTGGGATTAAAAGTAACGCGACGCCGTGACATATGTTTGCCGGCGACAAGTTACGCGTCCCCCCCCCCACATCCCACCCTCTCCTACCCCACGTGACCCCCGGCGCGCCGGGCGGAGGCAGGCGGGCGGCGCGCCGAGTTGTCTTAACTTATAAATGAATCGGGGCGCGCCTCTGTCACCGCCTATTTGTGTCGCCGTGCGCCGAGGTAACCAACTCGATGCCTGGGCCCCTCCTCCACAGACCCAAGTCGGCTGGTCACGTGGTGCGCCTGCGTGGACGGTTTTGGGGTTGCTTTTTAAAAATATATATAAAGAAATTTTAAAACATTTATTATTATCATCATCATTGTTACTATTGTTTATTTTATTATAATTTTGTATTAAAATTACCATCCTGAAGGTACAAATGTATTAATATTCTAAATAAAAGCACTTGACTAGATTTATCCTACATACCAAGCTTGAAGACTCGTGTGCTTATTAAACAGTTATTGTTGCCTAGAAGGAATATTAAGTTGGTTAAAGCCCCTGTCAGACCTTGCCAGACTGGGGAACCGGACACTGTCCGGTACTGTATGGCGATGTTCGGGTACCGTCCGGTACCCATCCGGCGGTCTCCGGTACAAGTTTTGAACATGTTCAAAACTTCTGCCGGACACCGACGGACTGATGTGTCCGATTGGTGTCCGGTATGTCCGGTACCCATCCGTACATGTCCGGTACCCATCCATTGGTGTCCGGTTTGTCCATTTTGTCTGGTACATGTCCAGTACCCATCCGTTACATGTCCGGTTCTCATCCGGTACATGTACAGTATACTTATCCGGTTGTCCGGCGGCAATTAACCCAATATTACTCTCCATTTCGATAGATTTCTTCACCGGACAACACCGGACTAGAAAATTCTTTGTCCGGTGGTCTCCGGTACTCAGTCCGGTACGGTGTGACAATGACTTTAATAACCACTGCTTAAGCCTGTAATACTTTTACATTTTGATGTGTATGCCAAGATTTTAAGTTTGTTACATGATTGCTTCATCCTTTTGTAAATTAAAATACAACGCAACCATTCCACAACATTAGAGTTCCATAGTTTGGGATTTCTGCCATATATTTCGGATAAACATCAGGTTGATCATTGTGATCAACGTTATCTAAGATTGAAAGAACTTTCATTGTAAAGGATTAACTTTGGAGATATTTGAAGTGAAATGTGCAATCTTAATTTTAGTACGCACACGAAAATGTTGGACATGGGTTTTGTTGACCCATTTTCCAGCATGGCACAAGAGCACCAACATGTTTACTGAGTGCATCAGTATCTAAGATGGATATGTGGGATCAAATCTAGGTCACCGTTTGTTGGCTCCGAAAATTGCTGCTTTCATCGGATTACGCAGCTTTAAAGGGGCAGTAACAGACAAGTACAACTTTACTTATTCACAGTTATCTTGATCGAAAATGCATAGTCATGCTATAGCATGACACAACCGTTTATTTAGGAGTTATTAAATGTGGGTTGGTACACAGACAACCTTGTCTAATGGTGCGGGAAATAAGGCGTAATATTGGGGAAGTGGTTGCAGTATGTCTTTTAAATGTGTGATGGTTCTCGGGTATAAACTTGTTTAATGGTGCGGGAAATAAACGAGGAGGTGGCGTAATATTTGGGAAGTTATTACAGCGTGCCTTTAAAGGGTGGGCTGGTACTTGGAGATAAACTTACCTAATGGTGTGGGAAATAAGGCGTAATATTGGGGAAGTTATTACAGTGTGCCTTTAAATGGTGGGCTGGTACTTGGAGATAAACTTACCTAATGGTGTGGGAAATGAGGCGTAATATTGGGGAAGTTATTACAGCGTGCCTTTAAATGGTGGGCTGGTACTTGGAGATAAACTTACCTAATGGTGCGGGAAATAAGGCGTAATATTGGGGAAGTTATTACAGCGTGCCTTTAAATGGTGGGCTGGTACTTGGAGATAATCTTACCTAATGGTGTGGGAAATAAGGCGTAATATTGGGGAAGTTATTACAGCGTGCCTTTAAATGGTGGGCTGGTACTTGGAGATAATGTTACCTAATGGTGTGGGAAATAAGGCGTAATATTGGGGAAGTTATTACAGTGTGCCTTTAAATGGTGGGATGGTACTTGGAGATAAACTTACCTAATGGTGTGGGAAATAAGGCGTAATATTGGGGAAGTTATTACAGTGTGCCTTTAAATGGTGGGCTGGTACTTGGAGATAAACTTACCTAATGGTGTGGGAAATGAGGCGTAATATTGGGGAAGTTATTACAGTGTGCCTTTAAATGGTGGGCTGGTACTTGGAGATAAACTTACCTAATGGTGTGGGAAATAAGGCGTAATATTGTGGAAGTTATTACAGCGTGCCTTTAAAGGCTGGGCTGGTACTTGGAGATAAACTTACCTAATGGTGTGGGAAATGAGGCGTAATATTGGGGAAGTTATTACAGTGTGCCTTTAAATGGTGGGCTGGTACTTGGAGATAAACTTACCTAATGGTGTGGGAAATAAGGCGTAATATTGGGGAAGTTATTACAGTGTGCCTTTAAATGGTGGGCTGGTACTTGGAGATAAACTTACCTAATGGTGTGGGAAATAAGGCGTAATATTGGGGAAGTTATTACAGTGTGCCTTTAAATGGTGGGCTGGTACTCAGATTTGTGTACAAGGTGTAGTATTGGGGAGGTTATTGCAATTTGTCTTTAAAATGTGTCTAATGGTGCAGGAAATAAACGAGGAGGCGGCGTAATATTGGGGAAGTTATTGCAGTGTGTCTTTAAAGGGTTGAATGGTACTCAAAGATGAATTTGCCTAACAGTACAGCTAATAAACAAGGTGGTACCTTAATATTCGGGAAGTTATTGTATTGTGCCTTTACACACAAAGTTGTACCAACTGTACCGTAAATTTAAGACTACGATAAATGGGTGACAAATGAAACTAGTTATAAATAGTTACATAAATAATAATAATGTCATTACTCCTCCTCTTTATACATATATAATAAATTATATATGTGTATATGGATAGTGATGAAACTGTTATCGCGTGTAATAATCTCTGTAGTGTCCTCCTCCTGCCCTACCCCTTCCTGGTTGGGGGGTACCGGCATGCTTCACTCCACCCCCTCCCACCCCCATGTTCAGGGCTTTTGCATGGCACTCGCTCAGAAGATTATATATATATATATATATATATATATATATATATATATATATTTATATATATATATATATATATATATATATATATATATACGCTGAAAGTCATAGCATTACACACAACTTAATTTGTATGTTGCTCTGTGATGTAGGACCTCATGTGGTGTATAAGTGTCGGTTAACTCATGATCCGTCAGAGAAGTGGTAAGTCCATCATTATGGTGATGCATTTTGTGGAAGTGGTCCCAGGTGTGTCCTTCAGCAGCACGGTCCACAGTCTGCGCAAATAACATATGTCGTTGTAGCACTCTGTTGCCGCTCCATATTCCCGCCCGGACCAAAAAGGATGGCTGAATCAGTAAGAGCGCTGGCCGGCTTCTGGTTTGTTCAAACCGCAACCGAGTCAAACAGAATGACTTACCAAATTTATAGTTGTCACTACCTAGCCTGGCGCTTGACAGTAATAGGATAGGGTAAGGACTGGTTTGCTCAGTGTCAGGATAATGTGTCTGAGTCCTTGAGTGGAATATTTGGTCATGGTGATGTCAACCCAGTCTGTCAGTAGGTAGCATTATAAAGCCGCCATGAGTGCACTGTCACTTAAAGATTAACTTACAGATCCTCTTCTAGCTGACCTGGGGCCATATGCATGAAGCAGTGTTAGCGAGCCAAAACGCTTTTAGACTGGATTTCTGGTTTAGCACCGAAAAGTCGGTATGCGGGAGGCGATGTTACGCTAACACGGCGTGTTTAAGGTCCGCGAAACTAACCCCGTTTCATATGACGTTTAAGGGCGGTGTTAGCGTAAGGTTGTGATCAAATCTATTCAATGCTATCATATTTAACAGAATTAAATACGCAATAAGTGAAATTTTATCAATTTAACCATAAAAGCGAACCCAGATTAAAGCTACCACCGCATTGCCGGCGATATTAATAGTGTCGAATCGACGAATGTAAAGTAAACAAATCGTCGCCGTCTACGTCGCCGCGTCGACGTCGACATCCATACTGGCCGACGTCGACGCATTGGCGGCAATGTATTAGCGATTTGTTTACTTTACGCTCATCGATTCGAAACTATAATTATTAATATCGCCGCCGTTACGGTGGCAGCGTTAATATTGCTTCGAATTTAGGGTTAATTTCATGAAATTTCACTTATTGCATATCTAATTCTGTTAAATATGATAGCATTTAATATATTTAAACCTAATATATGGGTACAGACGCTGAGGGATTTCCCAAATCTATAAATAAATTCACGTTTAGCTATAATGAAAGTGTTACGCGCTCCTGCATACGACATGACACAATTCCTGACGTCGGTCATAGCTAAACGGTAACAGGCTCTAACACCAAACCCCGCTAACACTGACTCCTGCATATGGCCCCTGGGCTCTAATGGTCATCTAATGCCAGCTCGTTATGGCAAAAAGAACTATATGTTTGCAGGTTGGGACCCGCACTGGTATGAACTTAGATGTTACTACGAAGTAAAGCTCCACCAAACAAAAACAAATCCCAGACTGACATCACAGAATAGAGATATGGCTTATGGACTAGTGTCCTGGGCCTGTGTCATTGAGATTCTAGATCCTTTGTAATCCAGACTTTCATAATACCCATTGGTTTCACCTAGCTACAACCACCACATGTGTAAAAGATACAAATATATAATTTATGCACATAGTATTTGAAAATATTAGATCTATATGAAGTTAAAACATGTAAATTTAATGCTGTTATCGCCATAAAACGACCTGATGCGGTGTCCGAATCGGTAGAGCGTGGGCCTTGCATGCGGGAGATCGGGCATTCAGTTCCCGGTCCAGTTAAGCCAATGACTTATAAAATTTATACTTGTCGCTTGCTAGCCTGGCGCTCAGCATTAATAGTATAGGGCAAGGACTGGTTAGCTCAGTGTCAGGATAATGTGACTGAGTGGGATAATTGGGTCATCCTGCCGGTGGCCTGATTTCCCAGTGGGACAGCACTATAAAGTCCCCATGAGTGCACAATGTCACAAGTTGGCACCCGTCCTGATATGACCTTAGATGTTGCTATGATGTAAAGCAACAACAAACAAACCATAAAGCGATTTGCTCGATGTGAGGGTTGTCTGGCAGGCATTAGTAGTAGGAGGTGTTCTTGGGAGGTGAAGCCACTTCGTGAATTTTGATATGATTGGCGTGAGTGTGTTGAAATACGCGAGCGTTGCGGATGGAATTTCGGTTGCCATGGTTATGTGGGGATGTATGCTTTGTTATGTCAGTGTGAATGCACCGCGACGTGCAGGCTATTACTTCTCACGTGTGTGAGCCTACAGTCAACGAGGTGTGCAGGTGGTCGACACAGCTTAACAATTACTGTCACTCACTTACCATACACTCACTCACACATTCAGTTACTCACTCACCTCCTATACACTCACTCACCATTCAGTCACTCACTCACCTCCCATACACTCACTCACACATTCAGTCACTCACTCACCTCCCATACACTCACCCATTCAGTCACTCACTCACCTCCTATACACTCACCATTCAGTCACTCACTCACCTCCCATACACTCACTCACACATTCAGTCACTCACTCACCTCCCATACACTCACCCATTCAGTCACTCACTCACCTCCTATACACTCACTCACCATTCAGTCACTCACTCACCTCCCATACACTCACTCACACATTCAGTCACTCACTCACCTCCCATACACTCACCCATTCAGTCACTCACTCACCTCCTATACACTCACTCACCATTCAGTCACTCACTCACCTCCCGTTCACTCACTCACCCATTCAGTCGCTCACTCACTCACCGCCGATACACTCACATGCTCACATTTTCAGTCACTCACTCACCTCCCATACATTCACTCACACATTCACTCACCTCCCGTTCACTCACTCACACATTCAGTCACTCACTCACCTCCCATACACTCCCTCACTCACACATGCAGTCATACACTCACTCACCCACTCACTCACATCCATAAACTCACTCAAACACACCTCACATGCGTACACCTCTCATACACACACCTCACATATACTCACTCACACATTCAGGCACGTACCACACACACACTCCTTAGAAACACTCACAGAGTTCACCCACTCACATGCACACATATCACATACACACTTACACACATTTCACCCATTCACATACACACATCTTACCCTCTCAAATACACACATATCACATACACACTTACACACATGACACCCACTTACATACACACATCTCACCCATTCACATACACACTTACACACATGGCACCCACTCACATCACACATCTTACACATACACTCACCTCGCGGTGGCCGAATCGAGAAGAACGGTGGCTTCCCGGGCTGAAGGTCGGGGGTTCAAATCCCAATCGAGTCAAGCCAGTGACTTACAAAATTGATACTTATCAATATCTATGTAAAGGCTAAGGCTCGAATCTGTGGCGGTGTAGGCAGTCTATGGTGAAATCAATACAGACAAAGAGAACGGAAGAGCATGAAATGTAAAGAAGAAGACAGAGTCCAGCCCTCTGGTTTATTATTTACATGGTTACATGGGTTCATTGGGAAACAAGCATTCATGCTTTTGTAAAAATATTAAGACTTCTCCATGCCCTAGGCATTACCTATGCCTCCCCAGGCATTATCTATTGCCTTCGCCTTAGAAAAAAGAGAAGAGTATTTTTTGTAATGTTATGTCCAGGTCTGGACATCGACAAGAGTACCTATACGTTTGATCAATTCAATCCAATTACGTAACGCTCCAGTGTCTGGCTCGGATCATAGGGAAACAGACTAATGATCCAGTGTCTGGCTCGGATCATAGGAAAATAGACTTGTCGTTCGCTTTTAATGATCTACTGGTACTACTCTCTGCCTATGCTTAACCTGTAAAATTCTTCAAAAATATATATTATTTTTATATTTATTTTTATTAAATAAATAATGTTCTTAATATATATTATATTATTATTATATTTATTAAATAATATCAATATATAGAGTAATTCTTTATAGAAATGGAAAGTGTTTTAAGAAAGTTAAGTTAATTAGTATTATGTTTTGTAATACATATAGTAATATAGAATAGATTCTCTAGATATCATAGTTATTTTATTTCATGTTTCTAAGTGTATTTAGTTATGCATTTCAAACAATATAACCATATGTATGGAACTCTATCATAGTTCCGACCGATGACGTCATGCCCACCCCAATCTTTTGTCATCCACAACAAAAACAATCTTATGCGTGACAAAACTCTCATATACATCATGTTTTGTCGAGTTTCGCTTCAACCGCCTGCAAATTAACTGTAAATGCAGCTTCAGTCAAGCTTGATGAAAAACGGTAGTCGCTTCATGCGCATGGCCATCGACACCCAGTAAGAATAGAGTCCCGCGCCGAGCCTCTGATTATTTATAAACATTACCGTATACTTCAAAAATGTTACCCCTTCCCGAATAAAAGAACTGTATCTGCTATTCGCATTCACTTTTCTCCAAGTGAGTACGATGAGTATGAAAAGAGTATATAGATTAGAAGTCTGAAATAAATTTTCAGGATTGAGAAATTACTATGATGATTACGATAATGCATGAATCAAGGTGCTGTGCAATGAGGTCTTGGTCCTCCACCCATCTGCCGAGTATGCTTTTTGGAACTAGACAAGTTAATACATACTCAATGCTGTCTTACTAGCATGCAACATCTTTGATTTCTTGCATTCGTCTCCGCATCCAGAGTTTCACTTCTTCACCTGCTTAGTCTACCCCAAAAAATGAATCCAGAGCCCCTAAGTTTTAACAGCTATATGGTGTACAGTTTTAACAAACCTAGAGCAGTTCCGTCATTACTGGGCCGGTTCAGAGGTTTTCCAGTAGATAAACAAGTTTCAGCTCGATCAGCTGACCACAACCTCACGCCTGCCACATTACGTAATACGCCAAGTGCACACCTGCACTAGACCTGGCTACAAACAAATAACGTAGATAAATAGAAAGTCAATGGGAAAAGAATTCATCTGTTAATTGTTTGTGTGACATCACGCTCACCACCGGTGTACGTTTTACCGTCTATGTCACGATAGAATAACAAGATTTATTTGGTAAATGGATGTACAGGACAATGTCTATACAACTCTGTCCATGTTTATACCCTTTCTCCATTTTATACAAATCTTCCATCCTGAAATGTAAGTAGAAGCATCAGTAAGTAAAAGTGTCAATAATCTTACTATAGCAATGCTACTGTGGAGTCTATCCCATCTCCAACATGCCTGTAACTCCATTGAATTAGTAATGTTTATTAGTGGCGCAACTTACGTTACTACGCACAAACTATGGTGCAAGTTTAGTTAGGAACATAAACATTTCTTATGACTAAACCTCGTAAACCCTGTCAATCAGTTCGAAAGCTGTCGACTTGCACTATTTTTAGTTCATGCTTCCTATTAGCGCAATGGTTAGGTATGGCGGAATCATTCCCAATTAGTGGCGCCAAACAAAGAATTTTACCGTCTGGCAGAGCCGAAGCGCTCCACCGTCCGCGCTACCATCGATCACTCCGCAACGTTCTTTGCTGTGATTGGTCAATTCTGTGGATTATAGTACAACTAGCAACAAGCGGTTCTATTCTACGTGGCTGCTGGCACGTAAACGCTCCAGTACTAATATAACGAGAATGTATTATTTTAGGTTTTTGTTTTGTTTTATCAACCAAAAATACATGAGTTTGTTTATCCTGGCCAGAAACAATTGGATCGAATTTCAAAGTTTGAGATCTGAATCTACTACCCGGATACAATTGTCCATCAGATACACCGATGTCAATTATAGATTGAAAAACAGACAAATGTAACTCTTAGACGCACCTGAGTCTAAAAGACCAGATAAATGAAATCCATCAATTTCAATATTAATCGATGGATGTGCATCAAGTTCACTTTCTAGTTTCCCGTCGGTGTAGACCCACTCATGCTAATGTTACCCGAAAGTTATTTTATTTTATATGGACAATCGCAGATCATGTGTGCTTCATTACATAAGAAACAAGATATCGTATGCTTTGACGCTGTTCTTTGCCTAAAAGCATTGCTTTTCCGCGACTGCAGATATGCCTGAGACGTTCCTGTCAATAATGTCTGTGTCTGTGCAACGGGTGAAAAATTTCCATTGCTCCCCTGCTGTTGTGTTGACAGTGCATGCTGCACTGTGTGCTGTGCGACTGGAGTGTGCCTAATTAGAGCCGCATTTTCTAATCCGACCGACTGCCCTAGATTTACGTGTGGCAATCCACCACGTACGCCTTGGTTGTAAGAACTGACACGAGAAGGTGTCGCAGCGTTCACAGCATGAATCACTGAATGCTCAGAAACACCACTGCCTAACGACAAGCTACCTATGCACTTCCTAAGAGACTTAACCAGACGGGATGGCCGAATGAGTTAGAGCGTCCATCTCCCGTGTTGGTAGACCATGGGATCGTGGGTTCGAGCCCTGGTCGAGTCAAACCAATGACTTAAAAATTGATACTTGTTGCTTCCTAGCCAGGCGCTCGGCATTATTAGGATAGGGCAAGCACTGGTTGGCTCAGTGTCAGGATAATGTGTCATGGTGCTGGCGGCCTGGTATCCCAGTGGGGCAGCACTATAAAGTTGCCATGAGTGCACACTGTCATAAGTCAGTACCCGTCCTGATATGACCTTAGATGGTGCTAGGACGTAGAACAACAACAAACAAACAAACCTAAGAGACTTAATCTTACCTTGAATAGTCTTCAGGACCTGACTATCTGAACCAGAGGATTTAGAACCTCTGTGAGAAGAGAAAGACTTGGAAAAATCCAAAGAAGTACCATTTAGACTATCCATTTGCTCACAAATAGCTAAATTACCAAGGCGTGATTTAGCACATCTCTGCTGCCTAATAACAGACCTGAGAATAGACATTTCGAAGGCTTCTTCAAGAGTTTTTGGTCGGTTTGTTTCTACATACCACAGGACTCGAGAAATCTTGAAAGGGGTATCTCGAAGGGATCAGTGCCAAAAACTGCAGTTGGATGATCCCAACTTTTAGCTGCAGCTGTCTTAAACCGCTGACAGTATGCAGCTACTGTTTCCCCTTCGTCTTGCTTCATAGCCATCACTACCCCCTTTAAATGACTACGCTTATCCGCTGTCAAAAGAGTAAATGCTGTCACTTCCTTAATTTCTTTCCAGGACCTAGCATTTTTATGCTGAAAAGTGGTGAAAAGAACCTCATGCAGCGTTTGTGTTGCATTTGACAAAGCAAAGCGAATAATGTCTAGGTCTGAAACATCTGCAAGAGTCCGATACATTCGATCAAGTCAACACAATTACATAACGCCCTTCTGTCTGACCCGTCTAATAGGGGAACAGACTTGCCGTATGCTTTTAATGATCTATTTCGTCCCTCTCTCTGTCTATGCTCAACCTGCATTAGTTACATGCCTCCCTACGTTCTTCTCTATCCTCCCGTAATTCTGTCCTGACCCCAAGATCAGATAAACGTTCCTCATTTTATTCTTTAAGAATGTCTAGCCTAAGTGCCATAAATTTAGACCATGCTTCTAACGCTCTCGTTTCAGCCGAATAGTTGCCCAGTATACACTGACCTTGAAACCTATGTTGAAACTCATCACGCAACAGTTCCTCCTTTGCGCGTGTGAGTGGCATCTTCAAGCTGCTGTTGTGTGAAGAAATAGTAAAAACGACTTAGTGTATTCCTATGCCCACCCCTCCTTGTCAAGGTTAAAGAAAAGCCAAAAGTAGTCCCGTAAAAAAATAAAATTGTGTCGACACGAGGCTTCAATGACGGCACATTACAGACATACCATCAACAAAGTCTATCGGACCTTCTAAAATAGTAGTATTGTTGGAAGTAATCGTTGACAAATCAAATTCCGAATGAATTTCAAAACCCCCACACAGTTGAAAAATAGAAAAAACACTACCTACACAAAGCACCAAACAAGCAGTAGTAGGCAACAATTTCTATCTTTTTAAATCAACACTGTGTCAATAACCAACGTGGTCACTACCCATCGTGTCAAATAACCAACGTGTCAATAACTGTTGTGGTCACATAACCTACGTATTACTAACCGTATCGTGTCGATAACCGTCGTGGTCACCAGTTATGTAAAGGAGAAGGCTCGAATATGTTACTGTGAAGGCAGGCTATGGTGAAATCAATACAGACAAAGAGAAAGGAAGAGTATAAAGTGTAAAGAAGAAGAGAGAGTCCAGAGCTCTGGTTCATTATTTATATAGTTACATGGGTTTATTGTTGAGTATCACCCCACCCCTTTCCCCCAATGGGAAACAAGCATTCATGGCCCTACCAATAGGGATCCAGCATTACTGGTCCCCATGGCTACCAGTGGTCTGCCCACCACCACAAGATGTATGGCCCCCCCATATGACCTTTGAGTTTGGTGATCCCTAACCCAACAGAGGGGGTAGGCCCTGAGTGCACTCACACCCAGACCGGCCAGCACGCTATGTCTATTTACATCCCACTCAGGCACCACCAACCTATACATATATATATACATACATGCTCCTGGTCACGTACACCGATCAGTAATAGAACATTTGCATTCCCCCCTATGCCGAATATCGGAATATTTTACATCTAGTTTGGCGATTGCCATTAATAGGACAGGGCAAGGACTGGTTTACCTAGTATCAGGACAATGTGACTGAGTGGGATATGGGGTCATGATGCCGGTGGCCTGTTCTCCCAGTTGGCCAGCACTATTAAGTCGCCATGAGTGCACACTATCCATCCTGGTATGACATTATATGTTGCTAGGATATAAAACCATAACAAACAACAACGCTTCACATACACACCTCACACATGCAGATGTTCACACGTTCACTCACACAGACACACATACACATGGAGTAAAGCTTTTTTATTTAGCGATGCCTCTAGAGCGCATTGATTTTCATATCATCGGCTATTGGACATCAAACATGTGGTCATTCTGACATATTTGTTTGTAGGAAGCCTGCTGCCGCCACATAGGCTACTCTTTCCAATAAGCAGCAAGGGATCTTTTATATGCACTTTCCCACAGACAGGATAACACATACCACAACCTTTGATGAACTAGTTGTGGACCACTGGTTAGACATACACAGACACACACACACACACACACACACACACACACACACACACACACACACACACACACACACACACACCCTCCAGGTGATGAGATGAGGTCTGGGTGAGACGCGGTGTGTAGTGCCTCGATGCGCCTATCAAGGTGATCCGATTAATAAATTCATTTTGCATGAATTACGTCGCTAATGAATTTTTAATGCATCATTAATCAAGAGTCCAATCAGTTTATGCCAAGGGTTCCTTCATCGAACAGATTGTCGGTAATATCGACACCAAGACCTTTTTTGTTATTATTATCGAAAAGCGACAGGACAAAGATGTATACCTCTACAAATGTGTCTATTTCGATCATATCAAATCAATTTACAGGTGAACCCTTTGTTGTGCAGTCTTGTGTGGGTGTTAGAAAGTAATGTTCACATAGCACGGTGGCCGTCTTATCGAGGAACAAGCATTAGGACATATACAGTTGAACCCTGTTTTTGCTGACATATGTGGGTGGGAGGCATTAGTACTCACATAGCAGGGTGGTAATCTTGTCCAGAAACAAGCATAGGACATATACAGTTGAATCCTGTCCATGCATTCATGTGTGGGTGGTAGGAATTAATGTTCACATAGTAGGGTGGCAGTATTGTCGAGGAACAAGCATAGGACATATACAGTTGAACCCTGTTTTTGTGGACATATGTTGGTGGTAGGAATTAATACTCACATAGCAGGGTGGCCGTCTTGTCGAGGAACAAGTATATGAGGACATATACAGTTGAATCCTGATTATGCGGTCATCTGTGGGCGGTATGAGTATACAGTTGAACCCTGTTTATGCATTCATGTGTGGGTGGTAGGAATTAATGTTCACATAGTAGGGTGGCCGTCTTATCGAGGAATAATCACAGGAGCTTATACGTTATGGGCAGAATAAAAAACTTGTCACAAAAAAAATAGATATATATATAGAAGGACATGCAAAGATTGAATCAGAATGGTTGTAATTAAAGTTTATGTATTGCCCTTATATAAATACAAATATATTCTAGCCAGATGAACTATTATAATATTACTAGTAGTATTAAGGACAACAGTGGTGAATACTGATTGTGATGCTACACACAGTACAGTGTTGCCATGGTTACATGTCCACATGCCCATGTGCCTCTCCTATGGTCTCCACTCTCGACTTCACTGCATGAACGAAGAGTTGTTTGACTACTAATTTACTGGGGGGGGGGGGGGTTATGGTTTGAATTAGGAGACCTGTCTTTGTACGTTTTGCAACATACTGTCGTCCCGTACAATAAGTAACCCTTGTTATTGAATCATCTAACTGAGACAATGGTACACTAAGGGTATACTTGTAGAAGGTATAGTAGTACATCTCTTCAATGGACAGCTCTGTATCTAGACAATGCTGTCCTACATAACAGGTGTCCTGTCATCGGAAGGACAGTCCAATGAAACAAAGACAATTTGTACATTGAACATGTGAATATTTTCTGCACATGGCAGGGGTCCGCCGATCACAGAGGTCGCTGGAATCAGGTACTACTGTATATATTATCAGTGATGAAAGCTTTCCGCATTTTTGCTGATTTCCACAATTCTCATTACAAAAGCGGAAGCCCCTGAATGGCTTAGCACTGCTATGGGAAAATTGTGGGAAAATTTACTGGAAGTAAATTTTGTTTTGTTTTCTCTTGTTTTTAGAATATTTTTTATCAGAAGCTTTTGTTTTCCTTTGCCACAATTTTGTGAGCTTTTTACCATCATAATAATTGTCATTTGACACATAATTGAGTTATGCTTTTGCATTCTGTGTAAAAGCGATGGTTGAATAAACAATATTACTGAGTAACTGCGTTATTAAACATCGTGCATGGTGAAATAACACAAGTTCTAAATGCACACTTGACTTGACACGCATGCCCCCACCTAGGAGTAATGTTCAACCACACACTGGCTCTTCTTTGCAGTTCTCCGTGGATTTCTTTGGCCGTAAAGTGCAGGCAAACCCGGCCAGCTCCAAGCCCGGCACCAAAAAAGGTGAGAACCTTCTTATTACTCATTACTCATTACTTGCTCACGCGATCAATTTGTTGGACACAATGTTTGCTGTTTAACACACAAGCAAGCGCATGCGCACATACATACATACATACATACATACATACATACATACATACATACATACATACATACATACATACATACATACATACATACATACATACTTACATACATACATACATACATATATACATACTACATACATACATACATAAATAAATACATACATACATACATACTACATACATAGATACATACATAGATACATACATACACACACACACATTCACAAGTTAATCTCTCACTGGACACGGTGGCCGAATCGGTAAGAGCGCAGGTTTCCCATGCGGTAGGTCAGGAGTTCTAATCCCAGCCGAGTCAAATTGACAC
This sequence comes from Branchipolynoe longqiensis, assembly GCA_030323885.1. Lineage (NCBI taxonomy): Eukaryota > Metazoa > Annelida > Polychaeta > Phyllodocida > Polynoidae > Branchipolynoe > Branchipolynoe longqiensis. Next base: position 55,139,629 of record CM059188.1, on the reverse strand, counting down.
TTGTCACTACCTAGCCTGGCGCTCGGCATTACTAGGATAGGGTAAGGGCTGGTTAGCTCAGTACCAGGATAATGTGGCTGAGTGGGAAATCAGGTCATGATCCCGGCTGCCTAGTATCCCTCTGGGACAGCACTATAAAGTTGCTGTCAGTGTCACAATTCGGTACCCGTCTTGATATCCTCGCCGTGAATATGGCCTATGCTGCCGACACGGCGTAAAGCAACCACCAATCAATCAATCAGTCTTGATATGACATTAGATGTTGCTAGGGTGTAGAACTCCAACAAACAAACACAAGTTGATCTTTCAGTTAAACTCTGCTTCAGTTAGAGTCTACTTCAGTTAAACTCTACTTCGGTTTAACTCTGCTTCAGTTAAACTCTGCTTCAGTTAAAGTCTACTTCAGCTAAAGTCTACTTCAGTTAAACTCTGCTTCAGTTAAACTCTGCTTCACATAAAGTCTACTTCAGCTAAAGTCTACTTCAGTTAAACTCTGCTTCAGTTAAACTCTGCTTCAGTTAAAGTCTACTTCAGCTAAAGTCTACTTCAGTTAAACTGTGCTTCAGTTAAACTGTGCTTCAGCTAAAGTCTACTTCAGCTAAAGTCTACTTCAGTTAGGTGCTTCAGTTAAACTCTGCTTCAGCTAAAGTCTGCTTCGGTTAAAATCTGCTTCGGTTAAAATCTGCTTCGGTTAAACTCTGCTTCAGTTAAACTCTGCTTCAGTTAAACTCTGCTTCGGTTAAACTCTGCTTCAGTTAAACTCTGCTTCAGTGAAACTCTGCTTCAGTTAAACTCTGCTTCAGTTAAAATCTACTTCAGTTAAGATCTACTTCAGTTAAACGCTACTTCAGTCAAGGTACTTCAGCTAAAGTCTACTTCAGTTAAACTCTGCTTCAGTTAAACCCTACTTCAGTTAGGCTACTTCAGTTAAACTCTGTTTTCAGTGAAACTCTACTTCAAGTTAAACTACTTCAGTTAATCTCTACTTTCATCTATCTACTTCAGTTAAATTCTCCTGACATGACGAGCACAACTTTACTTATTCACATTCATTCACCAGTACGGGTTGGATCGGCTGCACCAAATGGTTCTGAGCCGATATATTGACCACTAAAGCTAGGATTCCTTACACGCGGTATGCGGTATGTGAATGCGAATGCGGCAAACAATCGAAAAGCATCTAAATCAATGGGGGTGATTCCTTACACACGGTATGCGGTATGCAGCATGCGAATACTGAATCGGTCCATGTAGCGATCGGTGCGGCATGCGAATGCGAATGCTGCTGCGTTTGCCATAGAGAACAGTGGTGAGGAAACCTGACACTGTGTGTGGGTTTGGGTGTGGGTGTGGGTGAAAGGACCCTAAGCACGCCGCATGCCGCATGCCGCATACCGCTTGTAAGGAATCCTAGCTTCATGGCTGACGCAGGTTTTTCTTTGCTCAAGAGGGAATCTCCCCCTGAATGTATTGAGTATCAATACCTACTGAAGCTCAAAAATGTGGCAACCCCTCGTATACTTAGCTTAGCACTGCCGGGATATTTAGGGACAGTTTACCCGCATTTCAGATTTCTGGGGTTTTCTTTTTTTCTTTAATTATTTTGTTTACACTCGTGACTTTCATACTTGCTATGCGAGTGGCGTAGATAGGATTAAATTGTGCGTTGCGTTAATATTTGGTGCACGTGAAATAATCTATTCAGTGCCGGTGACGGTGGTGGAGAAGCGCGATAGTTTGAACCGGGTGGAGCAGCTGTGAGTTGCTCAGCTCTCCGTTGAGTCGCAGTGAGGACACCCTCATGCCCTTGTATGGAAGCTCATTCTTCCCCACTTCCAGCTACCTGCTCACAACACCCTCCTCCCCCGCCTCCCCCTCTCTCACTTACTCAACTCACTCACACATATTCATCCACCCACTCACGCACTCACACCCACTCATAAACTGACTCATACTGTCACTCACTTACCCACACACCAAATCACTCACTTACACTCACACACACACTTACAGTCTCACCCATATTTTCTCCTCACAGTTCACCCACTCACTCATTCCCTCACTTGCACATTCACTCAGTCACCCACTCACTCACTTCCACTCATTTCTCACATGCCCCCATAGCCTTGCATGGAATCCCCTTCTTCGCCACTTTTGTGTACCTGCTCACAACCCCAACCTCCACTCACTCAAATCACTTACTCACTCATACACTCACTCATACACTCACTCATGCTCATGCACTAATTCACTTCTCCGACCAGACGGGATGGCCGAATGAGTTGAGCGTCTCTCTCCCGATTTGGTAGATCATGGGGTTCAAACCCTGCTCGAGTCAAACCAATGACTTAAAAATTGATACTTGACGCTTCCTAGCCAGGCGCCTGGCATTATTAGGATAGGGCAAGGACTGGTTGGCTCAGTGTCAGGATAATGTGGTGTTCTCTGTGGCGGAGTGGTTAGAGTGTCTGACTTTTTTCTAGGTCAGACTCCTAATCTGAATGTCGGTGGTTCGATTCCCCGTGCCCCCATCTCTGCCAATTTGGATTTCCACCGCTGTGTATAACTTACAGTGACATCAAAGGCCAGTTGCTCTCATACCATGTCTATGTGGTGTGGGAGGTTAAAAAATCCCTTGGGTCGGTAAAAGTGTAGGCTCGGCCTTTCTATCGACAAACTGTCTAATGGTGAAAACAAGCCTATTCAGGCTTATCCATGATAGGCAGTATAAATCTTCAACAACAACAACAAATGTGACTGAATAGAATATCTGGTCATGGTGCTGGTGGTGTGGTCTCCCAGTGGGGCAGCACTATAAAGTCACCATGAGTGTGCACTGTCACAAGTCGGTGCCCATCCTGATATGACCTTAGATGTTGCAAGGACGTACAACTCCAACAACCAACCAACACCTTCTCACCATTCAATCACTTCTCACACGCCGTCATGCTCATATATGGAACGCCCTTCTACTACATTTACAAATAACTGTTCATGACCTCACTCACACACCCACTCACTCTCTCACCCACCCTCTCACCTCCTCACACACCCACCCACAGTCTGACATTAGAACTGCACCTTAAAGCCCCTTCTGCTATTTATTACCTGCATCCTGTTTGTTGCCTTAATGATCTGGCCGTGTGTCCTCACTATGCACCACCCATCCACCCACACACACACACACACACACACACACACACACACACACTCTCTCCGCCCGCCAGCGAAATCGGAAAAGTTTCTCGCTTCGCTACAAACAACTTCCAAGGCAACAATCCAATTTAAGCGCAGGAATTGAATTACTTTTCGAATGTAACTTCTTAATGGGTGGCGGTGGAGAGTGTGTGTGGGTGTGTTCAGATTTGGCTCTACCTGTCAATGCGATCCGGCAAGTAAGTATGTTGGCTTTTTTTTGTTAAGGGGGTGGTGGTTGGGAGGCCTTTTTGTACCTCCTTTTCTGCCGGCTTCTTGCAATGGCTGCATTTTGCACTTAAACACAGGCGGGTATAGCTGAGAGCCGGTTCGCTGCTTTAACCGGATCGTGTCAACGGCCTTAGACTCGGCACGCCTCCGGAATACGATTTGATTGAGGCAGTAATAGTTGCAGCTGCACATTGGGGCAGGGGGGAGGGTGGGAGGGAGGGCGGAATCTTCGTTTCAACTGTGGCTGGGTGAGGTCTGTGACGGGGGGAGGGGGGGGCGATCTTCCTTTCAACTGTCGCTGTGTGGAGTATAAGGTGGTGGCGGCTGGAGAGGGGGTGGGGGATGGGAGGGGGGGGATCTTCGTTTCAACTGTTGCTGTGTGGAGTATAATGTGGTGGCGGCTGGAGGGGGGGTCGTGGAGGGGGAGGGGGGATCTTCGTTTCAACTGTCGCTGTGTGGAGTATAAGGTGGTGGCAGCCGGAGAGGGGGTAGTGGAGGGGGAGGGGGGATCTTCGTTTCAACTGTCGCTGTGTGGAGTATAATGTGGTGGCGGCTGGAGGGGGGGGGGGTAGTGGAGGGGAAGGGGGGATCTTCGTTTCAACTGTCGCTGTGTGGAGTATAAGGTGGTGGCGGTCACAGAGGGGGTAGTGGGAGGGGGATGAGGGATCTTCGTTTCAACTGTCGCTGTGTGGAGTATAAGGTGGTGGCGGTCGCAGAGGGGGTAGTGGAGGGGGATGAGGGATCTTCGTTTCAACTGTCGCTGTGTGGAGTATAAGGTGGTGGCAGTCGGAGAGGGGGTAGTGGAGGGGGATGAGGGATCTTCGTTTCAACTGTCGCTGTGTGGAGTATAAGGTGGTGGCGGTCGCAGAGGGGGTAGTGGAGGGGGATGAGGGATCTTCGTTTCAACTGTCGCTGTGTGGAGTATAATGTGGTGGCGGCTGGAGGGGGGGTAGTGGAGGGGGAGGGGGGATCTTCGTTTCAACTGTCGCTGTGTGGAGTATAAGGTGGTGGCTGTCGCAGAGGGGGTGGTGGAGGGGGAGGGGGGATCTTCGTTTCAACTGTCGCTGTGTGGAGTATAAGGTGGTGGCAGTCGGAGAGGGGGTAGTGGAGGGGGAGGGGGGATCTTCGTTTCAACTGTCGCTGTGTGGAGTATAAGGTGGTGGCAGTCGGAGAGGAGTGGTGGAGGGGGATGAGGGATCTTCGTTTCAACTGTCGCTATGTGGAGTATAAGTGTGGTGGCGGTGGAGGGGGGGGGGGGTAGTGGAGGGGAGGGGGATCTTCGTTTCAACTGTCGCTGTGTGGAGTATAAGGTGGTGGCAGTCGGAGAGGGGTGGTGGAGGGGGAGGGGGATCTTCGTTTCAACTGTCGCTGTGTGGAGTATAAGGTGGTGGCAGTCGGAGAGGGGGTAGTGGGAGGGGGAGGGGGAATCTTCGTTTCAACTGTCGCTGTGTGGAGTATAAGGTGGTGGCGGTCGCAGAGGGGGTGGTGGAGGGGGTGGGCACTTTTCGTTTCAACTGTGGCTGGGGGAGGTCGGAGGTGGTGGAGGGGGGAGGGGAGTGGGGATCTTAGTTTCAACTGTGGATGCGGCAGAGGGAGGGGAATAGGGTGGGTCTTCGTTTCAACTGAGGCTGGGTGTGGTCGGGGAGGGAGGGGAGGTTGCAGCCGAGGCCGCAAGAAGGAGAGCGGGTGGGAGGTGGGTGTTCGGGGGGGGGGAGAGGGGATTGCATATCACTGTTTATCAGAGGTTTGAGAACTGTGGCGGGTAGAGGTGCAGGAAGACGCATATTGCAGCTGTCAGTGGTGAACTGTGAGCAGAAAACCGGGTGAGTGGTGGGGGGGGGGGGGGGGGGGGGTTATTTCAGAGATGTTACGTTGGAACTATGGAGATAGAAGGTTTAAGGGGAGGGGGATTGTATACCATAGTGGTTAGTGGGGAAGTGTGAACATAAAATATTGGTTGGGGGGGGGGGGAGGTTTGGAGGGGGTAGTGGGGGTTGTATAACGGGTATCTATGGAGGTGTGTAGCAAGCTCTCAGTGGTGAATTGTGAGCAGTAAATTGGGGGGGGGGGGGGGGGGGAGGCGCGGTATATCATGGATATTATATGGGAACTATGCACATGAAATGTGGGGCGACGGTTGTATAGCAGGGCGTGTGGATATGTGTGGAGGAGGAGTGTATACCACAGCTCAGAGTAGGGAAATATGGGGAGGAATGTGTGGCGCGGACTCGTGTGGATGTGGGTGTGGATACATTTTTATTCATGCAAAATTTAAATTCTTATTTTTGAAATAATGTCAACGTAATAAACAAATTATTGACTTTTTGTTTGTTTAGGGGTAGTTGCAGTAAATGTGTGCATGGTCGATCAGTATCATATTGCATGTGTTTTTATTTACACGGCCCATTCATTTCCTATGGATATCACATAGGAAAGTGTCGTATTGAATGGAAGGAAGTAAGGCATTTAGTTATCGATTATATCAACTGTGTGTGCATATCGCATATGTGTGTGCATATCGACTGATATGCTGAAGACACACACAAATAGTTTAATTAATCCCGATGCATGCCAGTTATATGAAGCACATAAAGATAGTAACAGATTATCCACCATTGTGAGATAGTACATGAGACAGCTTCACGAAAACGGGCCAATCGGTGGTCAAGTGAAGATGTCGGCGTCGCAATTCTTAAAAGTGTAGTGCATTTCTTTGTTTCATATTAAATTATCCTAGAAATAAATAAGGTTGTTGTGTTTTCTCGACCTATACATTCAGTATAAATTTAAGGGCTTTCCAACATCTCTGTCAATGCTAAACTATAATTATACCGATCGACCCGACATCCAATGATCGACGCCGACAACTTTAACAGATGTCGGCGTCGCAATTCTTAAAGTCTCGTGCATTTCTTTGTTTTATATTAAATTATCCTAGAAACAAATACGGTTGTTGTATTTTCTCGACCTATACATTTAGTATAAATTTAAGGACTTTCCAACATCTCTGTCAATGCTAAACTATAATTATACCGATCGAAGCCGACATCCATGCTCGACACCGACAACTTCCACCAATTGGCCTCTTTTCGTGATCCTGAGCCACGTATACAGTGTATGTAGTAGTTCACCTGTGGAGGTGAATGGACCTTACTATACTTGCTAGACACTGCAATGCTGGCGATATCGGACAATACCGGATGTGGCATGGTTTGAAATTCGTTTTTTTGTCAGTTCTGCTCTTTGTCTGTTTATGTCTCAGTGGGGGTTTCTGCCTTGATCACATCTAAAACCATATTGTAATGGCTATCTACATGCAACTGACAGTGCATAGTGACTATAGTGAGTTCACAATTTTGAAACTTTAAAAAAAAAAGGATTTGATACTTTTTTTGTTGTAAAATCCAGAGTGGCAACACTGAGTAGGACCTGTCTTCAGTGACCCCTGTGATCGATGAACCCCTGCCAGGTGAAGATGCATTTTTCGAGGTCGCCCAATTGTCGTCAATTTCCTTCTTTTTCTTCCCTATTTGATACATTTAGGCATTGGCTATAAATAATTATTCGGGATCTAAGCGTTGTGTGATGTGGGTGTGAGGGTGCGTGCAGAGTATGTGGGTAATACAGGCACATCTATATTGACGCTTAAGGCCCTGTCACATTACGACGCATCTCGCAAGCGTGCGGCCAATGTGTAAAATCACTTTTTTACGTTGAGAAGCATCGAACCTGTCGGTGCGGGGGCAAAGTTGGACGTATACATAGCATATGACCAACGTATGGCTAACATGCTTCCAGGTGAAAAACGCTCACGGTACGTTCACAGAACGCCGTTGAACGTTATATATGTTATATGATCGCCAGAACTACACCTCAAGACATGCTGGAGAAACACTAAATGTACGTGAGATGTACGTTATCCATATGTTGTCAGTATGCAGACTGTATGTTGCCACTGCCTTTAACGTAGGTCAACGTAGTGCAACGTAGTGAACATCATTTGTGTAACATACGTCTAACGTAGATGGACTTACGCCTAACGTATACATAACGTACGGCCAACGTAAAATCCACAAGTTGTCGAAAGTTGTCGTACGTCAAAGGTTTTGTGCATGCACAAAACTTTGCCGACACACGACGCCGTATCTCAATGAACATTGACATATACCAATGAGCGCCTGAATGCATGCGTAATGCATAACGACGTATCCCGACGTAGCGGCCAAAAATCACATATGTCGGTGTACATTGGCGCAATACGTCATAATGTGACAACCCCTTTAGTGATGTTGGGCGCTAACAGGTGGTTCCAGTGGTAGGATAGTCTGCAGGATGTAGGTGCATATATTCACGTGATATCCGTATCTGGGTAGAAACACATTTACCTGCAGCGATCGTCAGTGGTTATTTATGCTCGCATATTGGATTATACAGACACACACTGATACACACAAACACACAAACACACGTGTAGCCGGGTAATAATGGCGGACGTAGAGTGAATTGGACTCGCCTGATCATGCTGATCGAAGCTATGCTTCCCCTTCCCCTCCCCCTCTCCTCTGCCCTCCCCTCCCCGCTGCTCTCCTACCCTCTCCCCTCTCCTCCCCTCACCGCTGCTCTCCTCTTCCCCTCTAATCTCCTACCCTCCGTTCTCTTCCCCTCCCCTCCCTTATCCTCCCCTCCCTTCGCACCCCCGCCCCTTCCTTCCTCTCCCTTCTCCGCTGCTCTCCTATTCCCCTCTAATCCCCTCTATTCTCTCCTATTCCCTTCACATCCACCCTCTCCTCTCCCATCTCCATCCCTCCCCTCCCATTCCCCTCACTTCTCTCCTCCCTCTCCACGCCCTTCCTCTCCATCCTCCTCTTCTCTCACGCCCCTTCCTCCCGCCTCTTCCTCCCACACACTTTGTCCCTTGAGGAGCAGCTCGGGCGGTGATATCATCAGCCTTCTCTCGTGCCGCGGAGGCGGGCCGGTGTGTGGGGTGGGGGTGTATGGGGATGATGTAGACTCAAACCCAGCCGCACCTGTTGTGAAGGTTGACTTAAAGCTGCATAGTCCGATGAAGCATCAAATTTTCAAAACCAAAACACTTACCTAGATTTGATTCTACATATTTATCTTAGAATATACTGGTACAGTTATTAAGCATTTGTTGTCACATCGAAGAGCGTGGGGAGCCAATTTAATAATACTTGTTACTGCATACGCCTATGGCATCAAAGCGTTGGTGTGCTTGCCTAAATTAATTTGGCATGTTATCACTTCAAATATCTCCAAAGTTAGCCATTTAAACTAAAAGTTACTTCAACCTAAAGTAAAGTAGCTTATAATGAGCAATGTAATGTATTTATCTCAGAAAATGACAGAAACTCAAAACCATCGGACTATGCAACTTTAACAGAACATGAGAGAGAGAGAGAGAGAGAGAGAGAGAGAGAGATGGGAAAGTGGGAGGGGGGGAGGGTCGGGGAGATGGGGTAGAGAGATGAGGCGGAGAAGAGCGAGAGGAAGATGAGATGAGAGAGCAGTGGAGAGAGTATGCAAGGGAGAGCAAAGATAGAGAGAACAGAGGGAGTGAGTAAGGGGGGAAAGAGCAGAGGTGAGGGAGTGGAAGAGAGTGAGGAGGGGAGGGGAGAACAGAGGAGAGAAAGATGGAGTGTGTGTGTGTGTGTATGTATGTATGTATGTATGTATGTATGTATGTATGTATGTATGTGTGTGCGCGTGTATATGTGTACACGTATGTGCGTGGAGTAGGCGGAGCAGGAGTCTGGAAGGGATGGGGGGGGGGGGGAGGTGGCGGTCGGGGTGGGGGAGAAGTGGCGGTGGTTGGGGAGAGGTGGCGTTTGGCGGGGGGGGGGGGGCGTTTGGTGGGGGGCGGGGGGAGCTGGCCCGCTACGGCCATGACAAACAAAGTTTGATTCCGAAGATTGGGAATTATTGCGGGTCCGTGCGGCGTTCGCTATGTGTTTGTATTGCATCAGGCGGCACACAAGTGCCTATTTAGAGGCTACATAACGAGCAAACCCAATAAGCATATATGGAAAGTTGTTTGCACCGGTGCATTCTCTCAGCGCGCGCTGGTGCCGGCGCCCCATCAACAAAAGCCCATTACAATGCAAATACCGGGGTTGGGCGCGCCGCGCACCCCGCCTAACGCAATCGCGCCATACACTTTGAGCATGATAGACTAATAAATAGCCATTACGGCCATTATATTGGCTACCTAATTGGCCATTAGCATAGAAAAATAACAGCTTATTGGTTGGGAGGGCCAGGCTTGTGCGGGGCCACAAAGGATGGGTAGGGGGGGGGGCGGGGGATGGGGGGGTTCAGGCGTCTAACTGTGGCCGCCTCCCGCCAGAGGGCGCCTCCTACCCTGGAATCAGACCGAGGCTTGTTCGGCAATTTGTTCTGGTGCGCGTTACGTCATGTTGGAGCGGGTGGTTGGGTGGAAAGGAAGGAGGGAGTCTGGGAGTGGGGTGGGTGGGTGGAGGGAGGGAGGGAGTGGGTGGAGGGTTGTGGGAGGGTGGGGGTTTTCGGGAGGGCTATGGGAAGTGTATGGGAATTGAATGCGTCATCATTAGCTCGGTGGCACCGTCATTGGATCTGAGTATGATAGTAATGATAACTACGGGGGGGGGGGGGGGGGGACTATCTGAGCTTCATATATCAAGGATCAAAGATCTCCGCGATTCCGCGGATCTCCGATAGTTTTGATACGTTTCTAATTGTGCTATTTCTTTTTTTCTTTTTTTAAAATTTAAAGCATTCCACCACATATTCTAAAATATTATATGAATTTTCTCGAGCTATTATTTAAATACCACAAAATAAGGAATATTTTCTACATTCAACCATGTATCTTATTGGATGGGGTTTGATTTCCGTGAAAACGTGGAAAGTCTCTCATAGGCGTAGCATTGTCAGAGAACGGCAGGTGGAAAATCTAGAAACGGCAGGTTTAATCCACTTTCCTGTATAACGATAAACTCACTCAATATCTCTCTCTCTCTGTCTGTCTCTGTCTCTGTCTCTCTCTCTCTCTCTCTCTCTCTCTCTCTCTATATATATATATATATATATATATATATATATATATATATATATATATATATATATATATATATATATATATATATATATATTTTACCTCGGTAAACAGCCTCAAGCTAGCCTCAGGCTAGGGAGAGGTAAGCACGTCCGGTACCAGCAATTAGCATATACAACTCACGACTGGATAACGTGTCGTTGGGTTGCTCCAGCAAAATTAGTCTACATACAAGCAAATACGCAGTAAGTATAATAAAAACTGTGGTTAGCTTAATTATGATGCATTAGAGCATCAATATGGAAAGTTTAGACTTTCATTGGTCCAATTTGGACGAGTTATTTGGTTATAAACAACCAAGGATAGAACACTCGAGTGGGTTTCTCGAAGGAACCAAACCGGTCATTAGCGGTTCTGTCAACACCCGGGTCACCGTGTGACTATGGGTAGAGATGTGGGTTTCGCCCTATCTCATGTGGAAATTCTCTTGTACTCTAATAGAGAGTAATGTTGGAGATGCTCCTGGGTTTCTTTTATAGACTCCCCTAGACAACAATTTTTTCAGGCGTTTCTCCGAGTTTCGTAGCATTTTCTCCAACTTGTTGACGTAGTAGTCACAGGTGGGAGAAGTGTGCGGAACAGAGGGATGGGCGGGCCGATACACTGGTCCCGACCCCGCGTAAAGATTTGGGTTTGACCCACAATCCACGCACAAATTTAGCTTATTACGCCTGTGTTATAACGGTATAAACACGTTCTCTAACACCACCAGATGTCCAATTGAGTTTGAAACAACCAAATTGTGACAAATATATATACCAGGACTGACCAAAAATCTTTGTTTACAGTTCCTGATGGCCACGAAGCGGAGTAAGCGCGGTGCAGCAGCAGCCGAGGGGCGTGTTCCGAGTGGAGTGGACGAGGAGTACGACTCCTCACCTGTGTTGTCGGCAGGGCCGTCGACACAGCCCCGGGCGCATATCCTCTCCGACCCGGACGAGGACGCAGTGCCTGATGTGCCTGCGCCTCCAGATTGGGAGGCTCGCTTTGCACGGTTGGAAAGCCACATCTTGACTTCCAAATCGCCTGTGTCTCGGAAGCGGCATAGGCCGAGTGTCCAAGAGGATTCGTATGAGGATTTCTTGGACACAGACTCAGCGGTGGAGCTTAAGGCTCCTCCTCCTCCTTCTCCTAAACGGAGGAAGAAGAAGAAACAGGTGATTTCTTCGGGTGATGAATTCACCAAGGAGCGGGCAGAGACTGGTTTTCGCAAAAAGCGGAAGACTAAGTCCAAAAAGAAGAAGAGGAAGAGGAAATATTCTTCTTCTGATTCGTCCACTGAGTCTACTTCTACGGAATCAGACTCAGACACCATATATGAAGGTGTCTATGCGGACATTGGCACTAAAGTGGCTAAGAAGGTGGAGAAGCCAAAGGCTAAGCGGGTTAAAACCACTACGCTTATGCGCGAGACCGTGAATAGTCATTTCCGCACGTTTAAACCGGCGGAGTTTATCTCCAAGTTAGGAGATGAGTTAACAGGCATAAAGGGTGTTCCCAACTCCATCATTAAAGAAATGGATCGGGATGTCAATATGACGGATGACCGTAAGAAGTTTGAGGATGTGTTGCACACAGTGCATAAGGCAGTGTTGGCTACCCTAACAGCTATTGTTCCTGTGGCTAATAGGATGCAGAGTGAAAATAAGTTCTCGTCTTTGGCTAAGACAATGGACAAAGGCATTGCAGTGTTAGCGGCGGCAGGTAATTACCTGTCGTATCGAAGATATGAAAATCTCTTCAAGTCAGTTTGCACAGATGCTGGCAAGGAAGTGGCTCGCTCTAAGAAGGTTACCGATAATGAGGGGAAGGAGTTTACGCTTTATCTTGCTCCAGAGCCGATTAAAGGGAAACCCTTAGATAACACCAAGATGTTTGGCGGTCAACTACAATACCTCTATAAAGAGGTAGAGACTGCAGCCAAGAGTGGCAAAAACATGGATGGCAAGAAGAAACAGGAAGTTCCTCGTTTCAAAAAGTCACGAGGGGATTTTCGTCCACGACGGTTCACCAGAGGAACCAGACCGAGTTCAAACTTCGGTCAAGGGTTTCGGGGCCGGGGCGCTCGCCCAGGCTGGACCGACAACACCGCACGGCCAATAGGCCGAGGGGTCAACTCGTCGAGACCTTTCCCCAGGGGCGGGTCCAAGTAGAGGTCCAAACACAAACTTTACAAGTCCCTGCAGCCTCTAAAAACACACAAACTGTAAGCAACTTTGTGGCTGGTAATATTAGTAATCATATTTCTGAGTGGCACAAAATTACTAGTGACCAAGAAATTTTAAAAATAGTTAGGGGTGTTCACATTCCCTTCACACAAATTCCTGTACAAAGTATAATACCTTTTCCATATAACATTCAACCAGTTGAACGAGAAGCACTAACTAAACAGGTACATAAATTCTTTGAGAAAGGAATTATACAAAAAGTGACACACTGTTCAGGACAGTTTATTTCAAACATTTTCTCGAGACCGAAGCCTAATGGTGATGTTCGAATGATCCTGGATTTAACAATCCTTAATAAAAGGGTGGAATATCGACATTTTAAAATGTTCTCTCTAGATACGGCACGAGATCTGATTACACCAGATGCGTGGATGGCTAGTGTTGATTTACAAGATGCATATTATACGCTTCCCATAATGGAACAATACCGAAAATTTCTTCGATTTATTTGGGATAACCAACTCTATGAGTTTACCTGCATGCCGAATGGCTTAGCTTGTACGCCTCGTTTATTTACTAAATTGCTTAAACCTGTTTTCTCGGTAATGGCGAGGAAGGGTCACATAATGTTTCCATACATAGATGATTCTTTTATTATAGCATCAACACAAATTGGTTGTGTGAATGCAGTTTTGGATTTATGTGCATTACTCAATAAATTGGGGTTTTATGTACATCGACAAAAGTCAGTGTTTAAACCAACAAAACAACTCAAATGTTTAGGGTTTATTCTGGATACACAGTCCCTTACAGTGTCGATAACAGAACAAAAACTAATTAAGTTTATGACTACAGCGACTCAGCTTATTAAGTTATCAAAGCCTAAAATTAGACAGGTTGCTGTTCTTATTGGCATAATGACATCATATGCACCTGCTGTGTTATATGGGAAGGCCCATATTAAGTCGCTAGAAATAGATAAAAATTTAGCGTTAGCACGAACTAAAGGCAATTTTGAGCGAAAGATGTTTATTTCGCAAGAAGGGTTACAGGATATTGGATGGTGGATGCAACATATAGCAAGTTCACCAAATCCAATCCGCATGGCGGAACCTAATACAGTAATTACTACTGATGCTTCGTTAGAAGGTTGGGGAGCTCATCGAGATGGGGTCACAACAGGAGGTAGATGGCTTGATGATGAAAAATCAGACTATATTAATGCACTAGAATTGCGTGCTATTTATCTGGGCTTACGTAGTTTAGTAAAGATAAATAAATCACAGGTTAGAATACTAACTGATAATACTACTGCCATGGCATATATTCGTAACATGGGTGGAACCAAATCAAAGTCTTGCAATCAGTTATCTAAACTGATTTGGAACTGGGCACAGGCTCAACAAGTCTGGCTGACTGTAGCGCATATTCCAGGGTCACAAAATACACTTGCAGATTATAAAAGTAGAAATTTCCATGACCATTTAGAGTGGTCTCTCTCTACACCTTTGTTTAACTTCGTTTGTGAAAAATGGGGTACACCTGAAGTTGACTTGTTTGCATCACGAAATAATAACAAGTTACCCTGTTATGTTTCTTGGCATCCTGAACCGGATGCTTGGAAAGTAGATGCGTTTGCTATTACCTGGGAAAATAATTATTTTTATATTTTCCCACCATTTAGCATTATCAGCCGAGAGTAGTGAGAAAAATCGGCTTGGAAGGGACACATGCGATACTGGTGGTGCCCGATTGGGACACGCAACCTTGGCTGCCAGCAGTTTCACAACTGGCAAAAGATCATATACGATTCCCAAGAAAACTCGGGAATCTGACGCACCACGGACCGCTAGTGGTTCACGGCGACGTGTCAACGACGCCCCTATTGGCATTCCTTTTCTAAGGAAGCAGCTACAGCAATTTGGATTGGACAGAATTACTGAGGATAGGATAGTATCGGATGCCTGGAGGCCAGGAACTGTCAAAATGTATACAACCTATTTAAAGAAATGGGGTGTACATTGTTTGTTAATGAAAGTTAAGCCAACAAATCCAAAGATTTCACAAGTAGCTCGGTTTCTTCGTTCTCTAGAGGATGAAGGACTTTCCTTTGGATCGATTAATGCGGCGAGGTGTGCGTTATCAATTATATTACCTAGAATTGATGGCGAAACAGTTGGAAAACATTATGTTCTTTGTTATTTACTTCGTTCAATTTATCAAAGGAATCCTCCAAAACCAAAGTATAGTCGGTTTTGGGATGTTTCTATAGTATTTAAGTTGTTTCAGGCTTGGCCTCACAACTCGTGGTTAGATATAAAACAGTTAGGTTTTAAGGTCGCGGTCCTGTTATTGTTAGTAACCGGACACAGAGGACAGACGATTGTTGCTTTATCCTTAACTGGATTAGAAATAGACAAGGAACAAGCTACGTTTGATTTAGAAAAATTGCTTAAATCGAACACGTTAGGTGACCCTTTATCAACGGTTCACTTAGACTGTTTTCCGAATGATCGGAAATTATGTGTTGTGTCGGCCATACGGGCTTATATATACAAGACAAAGGATTTACGTGCATCACAACAACTATTAGTGAGCTTTATAAAGCCACATAAGGCGATTTCACGAGACACACTTGCCAGATGGACAATTACGGTGTTGAAATTGGCTGGAGTGGATACGAGTAAATACTCTTCCCACTCAACTAGAGGAGCCATGGTCTCCAAGGCACGGGTGCTTGGTATTTCTGTGAAAAGAATACTAGCGCATGCAGGCTGGAAGACGGCTAAGTCGTTTGCAAAAACATTATAATAAACGACTAGAAAAGCCTACCGGCGTTGCAAAGCGTCTTCTCGCCAACTAACAAGAATAGGTGAGAACAAAAATTTAGAATGTTATAATAATAAGAAAGAATGATATTAAGGATAAAAATGAATTATGTAAAGGTCTCCCTAGCCTGAGGCTAGCCTGAGGCTGTTTACCGAGGTAAAATAGTATAGTTATACGAGTCTTACCTTGGTACAGATGATGGATAACTGTTGTTTTACCGAGGTATAAGCCTCGGATAGATGTGGGCTAGGGCCCTCCCGCCACACCCTGCCACATCTATTCCGTTGGTGTACCTTTTCGGTAAAGTAATAGTATCCATTGTTTGAAAGTCATTTTTATCCTCAATAAGTAGGTTAAGATTGCTGGTACCGGACGTGCTTACCTCTCCCTAGCCCACATCTATCCGAGGCTTATACCTCGGTAAAACAACAGTTATCCATCATCTGTACCAAGGTAAGACTCGTATAACTATACTAATACGACTTATGAACCGCTGGAATCAAAAATGTCAACGGATTTCCGTTTTTTTTTCCTCTGGTCACATATTTTTATTATTTTCCCCTTTATATCTTTAGGCAGAATTACCGGAAGTCAGATTTACCGGGAGTCAGATTTACCGGGAGTTAGATTTCCGTGTTTTTGTTGTTGTTGAAGGCGACTCTTATCCCTGACGCGAATACTGACGTGAACAATGAGCCAGTCTCCTAGTGAGGCTTTGATTGATTGATTGATTGATTGATTGATTGATTGGTGGTTGCTTTACGCCGTGTCGGCAGCATAGGCCATATTCACGGCGAGAAATGTTTGTTTTTTGTTCAAACCATCGCTCTTACATGTAAAAGCAGACAATCAATTATGTGCCAATAGACACTAATTAAATTAGAAAGCTCACAATCATATATTTGTGGTCAAGGGAAACAAATTCCCATAGAAAAAGAAAAGTTTTATTAATAATTGATAGAATCCATTTAGTAAACTATATGAGGTGGTAAAGTCCAGCTGCCCTCAAAAAGGCTAGAATGTTTTCCTGTTTTACCTTAGGAAAAAGGTCATGCATACTGTCTGCAGTGTAGAACCGTTGGCGAAGGGCCAAAAAATCAACGCAACTTAGTAAAATGTGTTTGAGTATCAGTGGGGACTGACACCCAATACATTCAGGGGGAGGTTCCCCCTTGAGCAGAAAAGCATGTGTAAGCCACGAGTGGCCAATACGGCAGCGGCTAAGGACCACTTGGTCCCGCCGACCTCCCGCATGAGTCTGTGGTGGCTTTCCCACAGATGGTTCAATTTCTTTAAGTTTATTAATGTTTTCATCCCACTCATGTTGCCATTTGGATTTTATGTGAGGTGGCTATTAGTGGGTTTCAGATCAGAGTAGTGAGGGATCAGACAACAGGTTCAAGGATCACAGTTCAGGGCCTTCTTCGCAGCCCAGATCAGCTCGTTCGATTTCCTTGTATGCCGGCATGGCCAGGCACCCAGCACAGGTGGATATCATACCCATCCGTTGTCAGTTGGTTCATTTTATAAATGACCGTTGCTAGAATAGGGTGATTCGTTTTCAGTCCAGCAACAGCCAGGAGGCAAGAGAACGAATCACTGTATATAACATAGTTAGTGTGGTTGGATACCTTGATACACTCCAAAGCGAGAAGGAGTGCTCGGGCTTCTGCAGTGAAAATCGAGCTCTGATCGGGCAAACGTACACCAAATTTTTCCCGTCGGCAGACTGCCGCAGCAGCTACCCGGCTTTGGTCTTTCGAACCATCAGTGTATATGGAGAGGTGGTCTGCAAACTGGCCTTGAATCTCTGCATGCAGTCCTTGGTACTCGAGTCCCAGACTTCCTCAGTTCCGTGAGTCGGAGGATAACCGATGGCTTTCTCAACGACCATGGGGGATGTTCTGGGACTTGGCATCCTCCAACACGTCCAAATCCACGCCCAAGGCCTCCAAATGAGGTTTCATTCGGAGCCTCAGTGGCTGGATGTAATTTGGCCTGGCTTCATACCTGGATTCGTCATGTTGCTCGAATAGACAATTGTGTGCAGGATTCAATGCATTAGTTTTTATCTTGACTACATATTGCATGGCCAGTTTGATTCTCCTGTTGTTAAGTGATGGTTCATTGGCTTCGACATAAAGGCTCTGAACTGGTGAGGTGCGGAAGACCCCAAGGGCCAGGCGTAGTCCTTGGTGGTGGATCGTGTCTAGCAGCCCAATATATGATTTCCTTGTGGAACCGTATACTATGCTGCCGTAATCCACTCGTGAATGAACCAAGGTTCTGTACACGGAGAGCAGAACATCTCTGTCCGCTCCCCACTCTGAGCTGGACAGCACCCTCAGAATATCCAGCGCTTTCAGGTATCTTGTTTTCAGGTACTTTATATGTGGCACAAAAGACAGTTTTGCGTTGAGAATGAGGCCCAAGAAATTTGGTTTTCTCAACGACTTTAATGGGATCCCCATCCAGGGTCAGCTCCGGTTCCGCATGCATTCTAGGCAGCAGGCAGAAGTGCATGCAGACTGTTTTGGTCTTGGAAAATTTGAAACCGTTCAGAACTGACCATCGATGGATCCCATTTATGCTTGGTTGTAGCTGTCTCTCTATGACATTCATGTTAGCACCGCTGTAATATAAAACAAAGTCGTCCACGAAAAGACTACAGGAGACCCCCCCCCCCCCCCCACTTTACAGCAGCAGCAATACCATTGACCTTGACCCCGAAAAGCGTCACGGCCAGTATGCTGCCTTGAGGCAGCACTATAGTGTCACCATGAGTGCGCACTGTCACAAGTCGTTAGAAATCCTCAAATTAACTTAAATGTTCCTAGGATCATGTAAAACGTAAACAAACAAACAAAAACCCTCAGACCTAAATCTACTTGCACATAAAGCAAATGCACCCGAAATGCGCACACACACACACACACACACACACACACACACACACACACACACACACACACACACACACACACAATCAGGGGAGATGGGGAGAGCACCTGTGTGAAATACAGTTGTTCTGCATCCTTAATTAGGAGTATCTACATGTAACATATCATAACGAGGATAGTCATTAACCAGTGAAATACACTTGTTCTGCATTCTGATGTCGGCGTGGAGACATATAACATTATAACGAGGCGACTCATCAGGCACCAACCGCTCACCGCACACACACACCACCACCAACATCCACACGCACCACACACACACCTTCGACACCTCCCACAAACCACCAGCACCCACACCTCCCACATACACCAACTCACCCCTCACACAAACCACACACGTCACACACCACCAACAGTCATAGTCATACCTCACACCTCACACACTCATACCTCACACACTCCACCAACACTCACCAGAACACACAACTAATACCCACACACCACTAACACGCACACCTCACATACGCCTCTAACACCCATCACTGACGCTTACACCACCCATACTATCACCCAACACTACACTACCTACCACACTGAACCAGACGGGATGGCCGAATGAGTTAGAGCGTCCGTCTCCCGTGCTGGTAGATTGTGGGGTCGTGGGTTCGAGTCCCAGTCGAGTCAAACCAATGACTTTAAAATTGATACTTGTCGCTTCCTAGCCAGGCGCTCGGCATTATTAGGATAGGGCAAGGACTGGTGTGCTCAGTGTCAGGATAATGTGACTGAGTGGGATACCAGGTCATGGTGCTGGCGGCCTGGTTTCCCAGTGGGACAGCACTATAAAGTCGCCATGAGTGCACACTGTCAGAAGTCGGTACCCGTCCTGATATGACCTTAGATGTTGCTAGGACGTAAAACAACAACAAACAAACAAACAAACCCCATCACCACCACTCACCGCCACCCTTACCCACCAACACACTACCAACCACACCACCACCCTTACCCGCCAACACTCAACACCACCCACACCTCCCCCCACCACCACCACACACACCCACCAATGGATACCCTCACACCACTAACCACATCTACTACCAATCACCCATACCACCCACAACCACCATCACCCACACCAACACCAACAACAAACACCACCAACACCCGCACCACCACCACCCACAACCAACACAACACCCCCCCCCCACCCCACCCCACCCCACCCGCCCGGCCTGCTGCGGACGCGTGTTCCCATAGTGGCGTGTAGATGGCCATGTAAAAGCGGCCCACTTGTAGCGGCGTGTAAGTATCATTAGCGCGGCGACACGTCGGTGCGACAACAGCATCAAGAGCGCGTCTTCACTTTTAATTGTAGCGCGGCAAAACACAGGAGGCGCAGCAGGCAATTCAATCGGGCAGTGTACACGTCATCACAAGGGGCGCAGTCTTATGTAAGGGCTGTATCAATTAGGGGCGCGTATCCCGGCCTTCTCTGCCCGACATTTGTTTTACCAAATGGGGAACGAGATGACAGAGGTGAGGGGTAGGGCGGGGGAGGGTGTGTGTGATGGGAGGGTTCTAAAGAAACTAAGCATAATTCTCATGAGAAACATAACAAGTAATGCTTTTGATGTTGTTTGTTGTCCTATAGAAATCAACGGTTGGGTAGCGACTTGTGGCTGCGTACTCGTGGCGACTTTATAGTACTGCCCCACTGGGAGACCAGGTCACTGTTAACTATGGCCTGATAATCCACTCAGTGATAGTATCCTGATGCTGAGAAAAATTGTCATTGTTCTATCGTGGTAATGCCAGCGCTAGGTTAGGTACTAACAAATGTAAATTTGGTAAGTTATTAGCTTCTAATTTGCCATCTCCCGCACCAGAGAAACAGCCAATGCGCTTATGCTAGGTACACACCTACCGTTTTTCTGCACCCACCTACCGTATTCGATCAAAAATTGCCCAAAAGTCTTGAGGTGTGCACTCCCATCGCACACCCACCGATTGCGATTCGCGACTTAAAACTCAATTTTAGGGCTAAAGGTGCCTCCTTACAATTGCGATTCGCGATTCGAAAAATGAATTGGCCCGTTTTCAGTTTTAAGCGGGTCGGGTCGCGAGTTTTAGTGCGCGAGTCGTAAACGGTAGGTGTGTACCTAGCATGACCCTTAGCCATCCAGTCTAATTTGATACAATCAGAATTAAGAAAAATGAAGGGATGACAATATGTAATGGGTATTGTACATTCTGCCATTAGGGTGTGTAATGAGATGCCAAACAAAATAAACTTCAGATAAAATAGGACTGATAATTATGACTAATAATAATAACAACAACTACTACTAATAATAATAATATTAATGTTAGTAGGGGTTGGTCGGTGAATTGTTAGCACCTCTCTGACCGGCGCTGACGTTGACACTGTGAACTCTGCCCGGTACTTGTTTGCCTGTGTTTGTGTGTCTGTGTGTGAGTGTGTGTTTTCGCTCTTGATGCACGGCTTAGTGAGGAATGAGGCAGATGAAGTAGCCTCACTCCCGCTCGCTGGGGGGGGGGGGGCGGGGGGGCGAGTTTTAAGTTTTAATTACAACTCGCGTTAGTTACGGAACTGACTATTGGCGCTGCTCATTAATTTGATCTGCGTCAGGCGGGAGGAGGAGTGGGGGGGGGGGGGGGTATCGGCGCCTATCCCGGATAGGTGGGGCGCGCGCATAGTACGGGGGGGGGGGGGTGATTCGGTGGTGTGTCGATGTGGGTGGGACGGGTAGATGTTGTCGTGAGAGGGAAAGGGAGATCGCCTTTTAGCAGGTCATTTTCCTTGTGGCTGTTCAGATGGGGGTGGAGAGAGAGAGAGAGAGAGAGAGAGAGAGAGAGAGAGAGAGAGAGAAGGGGACAGAGACATACATAAATTCGGAGAGAGGGGCAGAGAGATAGATGGAGAGAGGGAGACAGAGACAAACATGAAGGCAGAGAGAGAGAGGTATAGAGAGGTAGGCAGAGAAGGGACAGTGACATCCATAAATAGAGATAGAAAGTAGAGAGAGACAGACAGAGAATGGACCGAGATATACATAGATATAGATACAAAGAGGAGAGATAGACAGAGAAGGGACAGGGACACATGTATATAGATAGAACTTAGTGAGAGGCAGACAGATGGAGGGGCAAAACGATACAAACATACATACATATTGATTGATTGATCGATCGATCGAGTGATTTGTGGTTTAACGTCGTGACGGCAGCAAGGGCCATATTCACGACGAAACAGACAGAGAGACGCACAGAGACATACAGGGAGAAGACAGGCGGAGAGATAGACACCTGGTAACAAAGAAAGAGGGGCACTTTATTTAATGTGTAGAAAGAATTGTCTTGTGATACATTGCAAAAAGTCGTGGAAATTGGGTTTAGACATGTATCCGAGAGGGCGAGGTGACGATGTGCATCTCCTACCGGCGGTCCTACATGGGGCGAGTGCTCATCGGCCTACGGGTCGGTGACGTGGGTGCTTCCCTCCAGCTGGCGTCACGTGGTGTGTGTTGGTGACACCTGACAGTGCAGTGTCCACCGTGCAGTTAGAAGCCAGTGCCAGCAGTTAGAAGCCAGTGCCAGCAGTTAGAAGCCAGTGCCACAGTTCTATTACATATCAGCATGCGGTAACCCTCTCCGACTCACCCCGGCCGCGCTCGGTCATGTTCCGCCCGTGTTGTTCAACCCGGCCTGAACCGGGTCCCGCCTCTGTCCCTCCCCTCCTCTCCCCTCCTCTCCCCTCCATCCCTTTCCTCTCCTGGTCCCTCTCGTATGCTCCTCTCTCATGCCTTTTCCTCAACTCACTTTACCTCATCTCCCCTTTCCCCTTCCTCATTTCCTCTCCTCTCCCCTCACCCTCCCCCCGTTCCCTCTCCCCTCCCTACCACTCTCCTCTCCTCTCCTCTCCTCCGTCATCCTCTCTGCTCCCATCCTTCACTCCAACTCCCTCTCTCTTCTCTCCTCTCCTCTCCTTTCCTCTCCCCTCCTCCCCTCCCCTCTCCCCATCCCCTCCTCTCCTCCCCTCTCCCCTCCCCTCCCCTCCCCTCCCCTCCTCTCCCCTCCCTCTCCCCCTCCCCTCCCCTCCCCTCCCCTCCCTCCCCTCCCCTCCCCTCCCCTCCCCTCCCCTCTCCCCCCCTCCCCGCCCCACCCTTTGATTTGACGGGGAATGAGACATCGGGGGACGGCGGAGGGAGCCGGGGGTTGGTGGTAGAAGTGGCGGCGGGCAGGAGGGGAGGGGTCGCCATGGACCCCCCCCCATACACACACACACCACCACCACCACCACTCCCCGTGACAGCAGCCGACCACGACGGGCGTGCCAATAAAATGTAGCCTTGGAATAAGACGGTCGCATGTATACATGCATGTGCACGGGCTGATTCGATTGGCGCCGAGTACTAATCTTGTAGTGGCCGACAATAAAGCGGGGTGGCGGAGGGGTCGGATGGTGCCGGGTGGGGAGGGGGGGGGGGGAGGATGGTGCTGGGGCAGAGTAGCGGGGTGGTGCCGGGGCGGGGGGGGGGGGGGGGGGGGGGCGCGGCCGGCCCCGACTTTGTCCGCCACTAACTGCATTAAAAGCCAATTGGATTAAGGGCCGGCCAGCCGGGCTTGTCGCACGCCGCAATCACCCCGCGACAGGAGGATCGCCGCCCGGCCGCGCTCTACTAAAGATTCACACCATTTAAACAAATTATTTATTGTAGTGTTGAGCTGAGTATTCCAACCCAACCTGATTTTATTTTTAAAATGTATATATAGGAATGAGGATGAATGGATGATTCGAGCACCTGCTCCCCGTATGGTCGGGGTGGGGGTGCCTAAGATCGTGGGTTCGATCCTTGGCTGAGTCAAACCAAAGATTTAATCAAATTGATACTGACGCGATCTCCAATTGGGTAATCATGCGGGATGGCAACATGAGTTGAGGTCCCGATTCCTGCGTGATAGGTCATGGCATTCGAACCCCAGCCGAGTCAAACCAATGACTTAAAAATGTATACTTGTCGCTACTTAGCCTGGCATTCAGCATTACAAGGATAGGGCAAGGAGCAGTGGAATGAGGAAGACCAATTGTCCACATTTTAAATTTCCCTCCGCTAAATCAACAACAATTGACAACAATAAAATCTGTGTTACTACCTATTCTAGTGCTCTGCATTACTATGATAGGCTAATGAACAGTGGAATGAGGAAGACCAATCATATACGATTGAAATTTCTCCATCTTCTTAATCAACGAATGTAACAACTACAAAGTAAGTGCTGCTACCTAGCCTGGTGCACGGCATTACTAGGATACGGCAAGGAAACAGTAGAATGGGGAATACCAATTATCCCCACTTGTAATTTCCCCGTCGTAATCCCCCCTAAAATACAATTTTTAATTAAAATTTAATCAACTAAATAAATAGTCAATTCCGAAATAAATAGATACCTTCGCAGAGTGGGTTCACAATCAGGTCATTTTTTTCTTTAAAGAAATTATTTGGCACTGTCTTTCTTTTCTGAGGGCGACTGTTTTCTTCCCTCTTTTGCTGTGTGTTTTATTTTGTGGAAATCTTCACCAAACTGCTTACTGAATCCAGCACCCGCCCACCGCCAGCGTCCGCTGATATATCCAATTTATCGTTTTGTGCCCTGCATTGACATTTAATAGACCTCGGCCACGTCCCGCCCATGAAACATTCAGGCCAGGGCAGCGGATAGCAGGCAGCGGGTAGCAGGCAGCGGGTAGCAGATAGCGGGTAGCCGACTTTGAGGCTAACGATGTAACCGCCACCGTTCCACCAAACTTGGGTCGCGCGCAAGTTAGTGGGATTAATTATTAATGTCGCCCGCCCGAGACGCGCGCACTTTCACTAACAGTTCGCTGAGTGTTTCCGTTGGAATGCATAGTTATTCTGTCCTGATATGATCTTATGTGTTGCCAGGACAGAATACCCCAACAACAACTATTACTACTACTACTACCACTACTACTACTACTACAACAACAGCGTAGTTAATTGAGCGTTCATGATCCTCAACTGCTGTTTGAGATAGAGAGAGAGAGAGAGAGAGAGAGAGTGAGAGAGAGACAGACAAGCAGACAGACAGAGAAAGAGATAGAGAGGCAGAGAGACTGAGAGAGATTGACAGAGACATGGTTATTGACAGAGTCAGACAGATAGGGGGGGATAGACTGGCAGAGAGGCAGTCAGAGATTGACAAAGATAGACAGACAGAAGAAAGAAAGATTGATGTGTTTCTGTTGATTTCCATGATTTCCACATGAGGAAAAGGGCGGACAGCCGCTCGTAGGCTTAACAATATTAGAGAACCGAGGGAAATTTACCGGAAGTCAGATTTCCGCTTCTTTACTTCTTTTGTTTTAACTTCTAAATATATATTTTTTATCAGAAGCCAATTTAATCACTGTATTTAGCGCAAACTCACATAACACATGCTCACACTCATTAGATCAAATATTTTGTACCGTTTTTAAACTGTTGGTATGTTCGCCTGTGTGTCTATGTATGGGTCTGTGCATGTGCGTTAACAATTTCTGGTTGTATATTAGTAATAAGTGCCGTTGGCGCATTGGGGTTGGGATGCCAGGTTTACTGACTGTGACGCGTCTCTGTGACCTCTTGCAGATACGACGAGGGAGGTGATTGGAGGAGACATCTGGTTCCGCTTCAAGGAGGGCTTCACCAACGCGGTGCGCCGGACCGTGCGCGTCTCCGACCTATTCTGAGGACTTTGCTGCAGGCGCGTACCTGCCACCAGAGGGCGCATTGGACATCACCGCAGGACATCAAATGCCACCAAAGGGTGCTGTCAGACGTCATGACAGGCTGTGGCCACCAGAGGGCACATCAGACATCACGACAGGGCATGCAGGCACCACCCGAGGGTGTGTTAGATGTCATGAGAGGGTTCGGAGGATTGCACCAGATAGCATGTTGAACACTTGATATTGTGACAGTGTGTACCTGACACCATCAGAGGGCATGTCAGACATCACGACAGGGCATGCAGGCACCACCCGAGGGTGTCTTAGATGTCATGACAGGGTTCGGAGGATTGCACCAGATAGCATGTTGAAAACTTGATATTGTGACAGTGTGTACCTGACACCATCAGAGGGCATGTCAGACATCACGACAGGGCATGCAGGCACCACCCGAGGGTGTGTTAGATGTCATGACAGGGTTCGGAGGATTGCACCAGATAGCATGTCGAACACTTGATATTGCGACAGTGTGTACCTGACACCATCAGAGGGCACATCAGACATCACGACAGGGCATGCAGGCACCACCCGAGGGTGTGTTAGATGTCATGACAGTGTTCGGTGGATTGCACCAGATAGCGTGTCGAACACTTGATATTGCGACAGTGTGTACCTGACACCATCAGAGGGCATGTCAGACATCATGACAGGGAAGGCAGGCACCACCCGAGGGTTGTCAGACATTGAAGGGCACATCAGACCTCACCAAAGGGTATTTTGGACAATACCAGAGGGCATGTCGGATATTTCAACCGGGTGCATAAGATGGATAGAGGGTGTGACACCACTAGAGTGTGGGTCAGACACACACACACTGAAGGATGTTTTGCCAAGAGCCCCCAAATTTCAGTAACACAATTTCAATTTTGTTAACATCCATGTATTTAGATAAATGTTCAGTGATGAGATATGATTTGATGCCAATAGGATTGTTTATGAGAACACGTTTGCTGCCTCATGAAAGTCAACACTTCCTGGCCAATTTATTGATTTATTAACGGATAAATTATACACGCTTTCTTTCTGATGATATATGCATGTGACGTGGGTGGTGTCAAATAATCTGCTGAACCTTGTGAACTTGTGACCTTGTGACATGCATCACTAATAAAAGATACATTACCATGTTTGATGAGGTAGGCACGACAATGTGGAGAATGGTTATGTTGATGAGTGATACATGGATATGATGATGATGATGATGATGATGTATGACCATGTTAATGAGTGGTGAATGGCCATGATAAAGACTGGTGCAGGATCATAATGATGATTTATGCATAATAATGAGTGATGCATGACCATAATAATGAGTGGTGTATGACCATGGTAATGAGTGGTGAGTGGCCTTTTAGAGACTAGAGGTGTGGGAAATGTTAATGAGTGGAGCATGGTCATGGTTATGAGTGATACATGACCATAATAATGAGTGATATATGACCATGTTAATTAGTGATACATGGCAATGTGGAGGATGGTCATGTTAATGACTGATGCATGGTCGTGTTAATGAATGGTGCATGACCTTTTTGGTGACTTGAGGGGTGACAATGTTAACGACTAAGGCATGGTCATGTTAATCAGTGGTGCATGACTAATAATGAATGGTGCATGACCATGCTAATGAGGAATACATGGCTTTGTCGGTGACTAGAGGCATGGCATGTTAATGACTGTAGCATTGCCATGATAATGAATGATGCAGTATCGTGTTAATGAGTAGTGCATCACTATATTAATGAGTGGTGCATTACCTTGTTGGTGACTGAGTTGTGCGAATGCTAATGAATGGAGAATGGTCATTTTAATGAGCGATGCATGACCGTAATAATGGCCGATGCGTGACCACATTAATGAGTGGAACATGGTATTGTTTGTGAGTCATGTATGAGCATATGAGTGTTATATAGTCATGCTAGTGAGTTGTATGGTCATTTAAATTAATTGTCCATTGCCATGTTGATAAGCGGTGCACAGGTATGTTAATGAGTGCTGCATGGTCATGTTAATGAGTGCTGCATGGTCATGTTAATGAGTGCTGCATGGTCATGTTAATGAGTGCTGCATGGTCATGTTAATGAATGCTGCATGGTCATGTTAATTAATGGTACATGGTGAGATTAATTAATTGTGCCTGGACATGTTTGTTAGCAACAGTAGCGCATGACCATGTTAATGAGGCATTCATGACCATGCTAATGAGTGATTCAATGTCACGTTGCTGACTGATGTATGGTCATGTTAATGGGGAGGCCAGGTTCATGTTAATGAGTTATGCACGTTCATGTTAATAAGTCACACATTGTGTTAGTAAATGCTGCAACTCTCAAGAAATTGCGTCATTTAGGTCTTAGCATAATCAGTTCTTTCCTAAATGTATTTTTCAATTGGTATTATATTATGTCTGTACCGATCCATTTCGGCGGGGGCTTGCTTGGGAAGCCTACCTTTACATGTGTCAAAACGTGTGCATGCTATTGTCAATAGAAGCATATATTTAGTCCCTTTATATTAACTACCCTTAAACAATTCTTTATTATAATCACCATGCAAAATAATCCATTTTGTTGTTGATTGGTTGCCATGGAATATATCACAGAAACTTTTATCGACGAAAATAAAAATTTTATGTACTAGGGAAATTATATGAAAATGCACATCACGATGAATAAATAAACACATATATGCATGAAAAAATGACTGTCTAACCTTATTTGTGTGTCCAGTCTACCATCTAAGAAGTGCCTTTTGTACCAGCATTGTTGTCAAGTACAGTGTTTGGTGATGTTTTGTTTATTAACATCACATAGTTTGGGCCAGTTATTTATCGAACCGTACATCGGGTTTTTCTACATCTGCTATAGATAGAACTTTGAACATGACAGAAATGTGTTTATGTATCATTACGAAAAGAATATTGCAATACAGTGTGGCCCCGTTATAATGCGATCGTTTGGTCGATAAAATGTCATCATGAAAAACAGCGGTGTCGCGCTAAATCATGGTCCAGTTTACTGAATTACCTTTGAATTGAAGATTTCTGGGTCCAACGACTTATCTGCTATATCTGAATTCGTATAAAATCGGTGCGCGTAAAATTGGGGTTTCATTGTACCGGTATATATTATGAATAGGATTATTTAACTTTGTGGGGTATTGTAACCATACATATGCTTAAATCATGTAGGAGAATGTTGCTCAGTGAATGGTTAAAGTTATAATATAATATGACTGACATCTCCCCCACCCCGCTGGGGCCATATGCATGGGTCAGTGTTAGCGGCGTTTGGTGTTACAGCTTGACACCGTTTAGCTATCACCAAGGTCGGGAAGTGTGTCACGCGCTATGCAGGAGCTCGTAACACTTTCATTATAGCTAAACATGAATTTATTTATAGATTTGGGAAATCCCTCTGCATCTGTAGCCATATATTATGCTCAAATCTATTAAATGCTATCATATTTAACAGAATTACATACGCAATAAGTGAAATTTCATGAAATTAACCCTAAATTCGAAGCAATATTAATGCTGCCGCTCCGTCGGCGGCGATATTAATATTTTCAAATCGACGAATGTAAACTAAACAAATCGCCGCCGCATCGACGTCGCTTTCCGTATGGGCGGTGGCGGTTGCTTGCATTCGTCAATTCGACAATATTAATATCGCCGCCTTTGCGGCGGCAGCGTTAATCTCCCTTCGATTTTAGGGTTAATTTAATAAAATTTCACTATTTGACTATGTCACTGTTAAATATGACAGCATTGAATAGATTTGATACCTAACACCGCCTGTAAACCAGCTATTTTTCTGGTTTAGCTTAACCTAGTTTAAGCTTCTGGTAGTAGCCCTATCACTGACTCGTGCATGCCACTTTTCGCCGCTAAACGGGGAATTCCCGCCAAACACCGTTTTGGCTCGCTAACACCACGTCATGCATATGGCCCTGCAGGTATCAGTGTGAACCATGTTAGACAAATCGAAATTAATTACTCTTGTAGCCAAGAAATCCACAAAATATGAAACCATGTATGTGCATTTCTCATAGGCTTCCCATAGATACAACATGCTTATTGCTTGAACTTAATTGATCACACTACATTTTTTCTTTATTTCGTCGAAAAATATCGATGATAATATATTGATTGCGAGCCCTCCAAAACCTAATTTGATGCAATTTGGGGATAAGTAACCAAATAGCATTCATAAAATAGCAGTGTGTGTGGAATGTGAATGTCACGGATGTTAACTTACTCTGATTATACATAAATAGAATGCATTCCACTGATTCTGTGTGTATATAGTGATTTGCCAATATGTGTCAACCCTGTCGATGAGGATGTCAGTAGGAATAAAGAAAGCAAATGGAAAATACATCAATATCCCTTTTTGTACATTCCTTTCTGATCACAGTTTGTATATGGGTAATTAAACCCTGTATACTCAAGTTATCAATATTCTTGTTTAAAAAACAGCACACAGTATATGCTATGCTTAGTATTGCAGGACGTTTAGCAGTAAAAGTGCAGTATTGCTTCCATAGATGAAACAATGGGGTCAAAGGCGTATTGGACGGGATGGGCTGGCCGAATTGGTAAGAGCGCTGACTGGCTTCCCTTGCGGGAGGTCATGGATTCAAACTCCAGCCAAATCAAACCAGTGACTTGGTACTTGGAGCTAGCCTTTACTAGGATAGGGCAATGACTGGTTTACTCAGTATCAGGATAATGTAACTGAGTTGGATATTGGGTTATGATGCCGGAAGCCCGATTTTCTAGTGAGGCAGCACTATAAAGTCGTCATGAGTGCGCACTGTCGCAAGTCCTAATCTGACCCTAAATGTTAGGATGTAAAAGCCCCATTGAAAATTCCCCTGCTTATTCAACTAATGTACCAAAACAAACTAACAAAATACTGCCGTTCTGGGCAAGTATCCTAACCATTGGTCTATCTAGGCTCCCTGATTAACCAACCCACCTGTGCTACCAACCTATGTATGTGGCATTACACTAGGAGATATGAGTAAAAATTATTATTAGGATTGACAGGGTCTCTCGGATTATGCGCATAATGTCTGTAGTATGCACACTCCCCATGAAAACCCTTTACTCAGGCATTAACTCGCACCCACCCACACTTGCATGATGCAACCAGCCTTGTCCACTCACCCTCCCACATGTTCAACCCCCCCCCCCCCTCACACACACGCACATTCATGGCGTCTCTAACTTCTAAGCATATCAAGCAGGAGTGATTCGGCGTTTACATTTGCGTTGTGGTGTTGAGTGCTTAGAGTGTCTGACTTTTTTCTAGGTCAGACTCCTAATCTGAAGGTTGGTGGTTCGATTCCCCGTGCCCCTGCCAATTTGGATTTCCACCGCTGTGGATAACTTACAGCGTCATCAAAGGCCAGTTGCTCTCACACCACATAGACATGGGAGGTTAAAAATCCCTTTGGGTTGGTAAAAGTGTAGCCTTGGGCTTTCTATCGACAAACTGTCTAACGGTGAAAACAAGTCTATTCAGGCTTATCCATAATAGGCAGTATAAATCTTCAAGAAAAAAAAAAGAATATGTGAGCGAGAATGATTCTCGATGTACTTTAACTCCCATTGTCTTCAATAAAGATCATTTTCATGTCGAGAAACTAGCCATTGTATTCCGTTTGTGTAAATTTGATAGATCAATATACTTTGTTTTTCCATTATTAAAGTTACAAGGCACCCATATATCACCGATTGATATTAAGCTAGATGAGACAAGTCTAGTTTCCTATCAATCTGCGATAGTCAAAGTTGCATAGCCCGATGGTTTTGAGTTTTGGTCATTTTTCTGAGAAAAATATATTAAATTGATGGTTATAATCTACCTTATTTCAGGTTAAAGTAATTTTTATTTTAAATGGATAAGCTTGGAGATACATGGACGCACGTCTATTTGGGAGGGGGGGGGGTGCTTCTAATTCTATGGGGTAGCATGCTTCTATTGGGACATATACGGTATATATATATATTGGAATGGATATTTAAAAGACCGGGACTACTTTCTTCTCCACTTCTGTTACTGTTCGGTCTAACGGTATGAGTACCAACGTACCATTAAAGGAGATCGATTTGATTGGCAAAATGACATCATTCATCTGTGATGGTCTAATAAAGACGATAACTACAATACAAGCAACTAAATATCTCGTTCAGTTCCTGCATGCTTAATGTATTCTCGGTGAGCCATCCTCGCTCTAACTTATACCTCTGAGTAAGGAAAGCATCCATCTGGGCAGAATAGGATTCATGCACAACATACAGTTCCTCAATAAATTGGTCAATAGACCTTGCTAATGTAACCTTACTATCTTCATGAGATAATTTTGTCATATCATCACAAAAGTTCAGTACTTGTCCGTCCAGCGCCTCTTGGTGCCTCTTGAAATCTTGTAGGTCCAAGCGATTCTCTGTTATGTATTTCCTCATTTGGTTTACAACACTGATCATCTGCTGATGATCATGTACCAACATGCCCATAATATGGTCAACACTGTCCAATGCTGCCCATAACCTGCTCACATCACTCTCGGTTGCAGTCCCAAAGAGAGATTTACTGATTGTCCCTATGAGATTCAGCAATCCTCTCCTGGTCCTCCTCCGTTTATGTAGGGAAGGGAAGTAATGGCTCTGGTCAGTCCCTGCAACTGGCTGTTGTAGTTCCAACACATCCAGCCATGTCATTCAAGTCTGTTGATCTTGCTGGTAGATTATTGGTCCCAATGATTGGATTCCCCTCCGAACCTGGTCGACCCACACCAGCATGGATACCTCTTTCAGTGGGTTGATCACAACCAAAGTGGCCCAGACTGCTCTAATCATCCATGTTGGTCCGACCTGTTCAATCAAGATGCCATCATCCTTGAACAGATCGGCATTGATATGTTGTCCAAAGTGTGCTATCGCTAAGCACATCGCGAGAAGATAACTGCAATCCATGGCTTCAAACATTGTTTCTTCTCCACAGTTGGCTTGTTGTCATGAGTGCGTTTTCCTTGTATCGTTGGCACAAGGATCCTCTCCACTTCCGCGGGTGAGTCCGGTATATCGGTCCTCATATGTTGATCTTCTAAGATGGTCACTGGTATCTGTGAAGAGCTGCTGTCATCCCCTGTCTGTCTCCTTGCTACCCTAGCACTCCTCCGTACGGTTGTCACCACATTACTAGTCCTATCATCCATTGACTCTTCACAGTCAAGGGGGCTGATCCCCCACCGCTTGCATGTCTGTCGATGCTCTGGTTGTGTAGGAGCTGATATCGGTACATATATCAATGGCCATCGTCTTTGGGTACGGGTCAACCGTGGGTTGACGTCATCCCATACCAAGTCCGGGTTCACCAACCTCACTTTGTCCCTGTTGACCATGCATGATATATTGGTCTTTGTACCGAGGACTGTGATCACAAGCTTGTGATTCCGAGTCATGATGTACACGTGGTCCCACTTAGCATCCAAAGGGGCATGATGCTCTTGAGCCAAGACCACTATGTGATCCCCGTGCTGCAGCTGTCCTGCCTTTGCCCTCTTTGATAGCCGCTTGCGGTTATACTTGCAGCTTTCTTCTGTAGCCCTCGCGGCATCCTGGAATGCCTGGGCCAGTGTGTCCATACGTTCAGTAATCGCTTGTGGGTCGTGCCCTGCCGTCTGTCCCAGCATCTGTGTTAATGGTACTTGCGGTTTCTGTCCATATTGCAAGAAGAATGGAGTGAACCCAGTGACCATTGAGGTGGAGATACGATATGCCCTCAAGGCTTGCCCCAAACAATCCTCCCACTCACTAGTCACAGGCACGATTGTTCACCAGTTTCCTTATCATGTTCTTAACAGTGCGATGAAACCGTTCAATCCGGCCATTGGTTTCTGGGTGATATGGTGTAGTTGGCGATCGGCAATACCCACTGTCTCCATGTACTGCCTCAGTGGGGCAGCATTAAACTCCAATCCCTGGTCAGTAATCACAACCTCTAGGCTTCCAAATTGTGGCAGGTACTCTTGCTCCAAATATCGCAAAACCTGTTCAGATTCTTTACATGGGATGGGTTTCGCTTCAACCCATCCACTACAATGATCGATTATTGTCAATAATAAGTACTCATTTCCATGTTTAGACAGTGGAAAGGGGCCACAGAGATCCATTCCAACAAACTGCCCTGGATATGCTGCTATTGGCATATCAGTTGGCATGGGATAATCCTGGTGATCTCTATTAATAGCACACCATGTGCAATGTCATATCACTTCTAGCACATCCTTTCTCTGTTCAGGCAATTTGTAAGCTTCCTGTAGCCTTTCCAGGGTCTTCCTCACAGCTTGGTGACCTACTTCAGTGTGTGCTCAGCCTCGTTCTGCAACATCAACGTGTCACGCTGTTTAATGCGGTGTTGCTGCACTTGCAAAACTTGTTCAGCCATCTTGATGTTGATAAGCTACGCACTCGTCATAGTGTCATCAGCGTAAGTTTGCAAACCAGCTGAAATCCCAATCAGCTGTGCGTGCAGATCGTCGTAAGTTTCTTAGTCTAGGATTGCAAGCCAGCTGAAGTTTCAATCAGCTGTGTGTTCAGATCGTCGTGGTCTGCCAGTGTAAAGTTTGACCCTCTACCTTCATGGCCGCATCCTGGGTCAACTTTGCAGGTTCCTCTTATGTTGCTGTAGACTATGCCCCTGCATAGTCTATGCCACTCATGGTCGTCATAGTGAGTCCCCTCCACAAAGAACGAGGAACACCATAGTCTTCAGAGCTCAGAATGGAGCTGTCTTTTATTGGCCATGTACACAGTATATATTCAAACTCTCACTCACCCATCTACCCACAAAGCTCTGGGATGAGGCTGACACAACATGCCCACACACGTCATTGTGTGGGAGGTCGGTCACACATTCTGGGTATCTCTGATGACACCAACTCACTTGTGACTTCGAATAGATTGTTCTGCTAATACACTTTCTTTAATGTAGATACACAACCTTTATCCGGCTGGCTACGCATGTTTCCCAGTATGGGTTGTGTGTGCCTGTTGGGGGTTCCCCGTCATTAGATACTCACAAACATGTCCACCACAACCCACACACACATCCGATTCCCCCCACCCACATCCTTCTGGAGGCTTTAGAACCCAGTTGATAGATTACTCAGATCCGGGTCAGCAGGTTCACTCAACACGATGGCATCTCTATGGAGTTTATACATTTTAACATATACGGTATGGATTCTGTGCACATATTATTATAAATTGAATTAAAACTAAAGACATTACTGGGGCAAAGTGACTGCCCTCCGGCGTTATCTGTGACCTACTCTCAGATGGGAAGACATTTGGGGTCAAGCTGTGACTTAAGGTCAATCCCTATTGATTAGTGTCTTCAATGAAATGGTCCAGCAGAGAGATGGAGACCAGAGAACCGTCACGTATATGCATTTCTCTGTGAAATTGTATTGAAACAGAATTAGGATTTAAAACAAAATAAACCACAGAAGGGGTTAGAATTGAGTTGGAGCATCCGTCTCCCGTGCTGGTAGATCATGGGGTCATGGGTTCGAATCCTGGTCGAGTCAAACCAATGACTTAAAAATTGATAATTGTCGCTTCCTAGCCAGACATTCGGCATTACTAGGATAGGGCAAGGAGCAGTGGAATGAGGAAGACCAGTCGTCTGCGACTGAAATTTCCCCTGCTTAAACAACTAATGTACCAAAAAAAGGGGGTTTTCTTTTCAAAACAACACTGCAGTATACAGTGATAGAGATAAACATCACAACCGGATGGCCAAATCAGTTGAGCGTTCGTTTCTAGGCGAGTGGTCAATCAAACCAATAACTTAAATATGTATAACCGTTGTTACCTAACCGGACTCTCAGCATTACGACTAATGCTAGGATGGGACAAGGAGCCATGGAATGAGGAAGACGAATTGTCTGTGATTAAAACTTCCCGCTGTTTAATCAACGAATGTAACCACAAAACAAAAATGTGGCCTCCTTTCAAACATCGTGAAATTGTCGTCATTTTACCTCCTTCATTGACGTCATTAAATAGATATATTTCAGCATTAACTAAGTAGGAATAGTTTGATCTTTCGAGGAATGTTAGAGCGAGTAAGCCAGGTTTATTTCTAGCAATACTAAGCTTCATAGTTGAATATGTATAATCCGATGGTTATCAGTATCTGCCATATTTTGAGATAAATATATTAGGATAATTTAAACATCTACCTTATGATAGTTTGAAGTAACGTGGTGTTCTCCTTGGTGGAGTGTTTAGAGTGTCTGCCTTTTTATTAGGTCGGACTCCTAATCTGAAGGTCAGTGGTTCGATTCCCTGTGCCCCCACCTCTGCCAATTTGGATTCCCACAGCTGTGTATAACTTACAGCGTCATCAAAGGCCAGATGCTCTCATACCATCTCTATGTGGTGTGGGAGGTTAAAAATCCCTTGGGTCGGTAAAAGTGTAGGCTCGGGCTTTCTATCGACAAACTGTCTAATGGTAAAAACAAGCTGACTTATCCATGATAGGCAGTATAAATATTCAAGAAAAAACAAAACCAACAAAACTGACTGACTGAAGC